>JAJEJO010003473.1:488742-521896 GCA_020662805.1 Glaucomys volans | reverse complement strand
GAAAGGATCACCCTGACCATGCACAGGGACCTATCCAGGATGGTGATAAAGATGAGGGGGCCCAACATGATTCCCCCACACTTGTGTATGTCCGAAATATTCAATAGAAATTTTAAATATTATCTATTTTTATATCTCCTAGAATGAGAAAGCCTGGGACAAATTGTTGAATAAAATGGTAGGGAATAGACTATGTAGGTTCATTTTAGGTAAAATTCACACATCTGGGGCATTAGCCCCCAAATAATTACCAAAATATTAATAGTAGGCTCCCTTGGATTATGATCTCAGGTGACTGTGTGGTTTTCTCTTTGATCCTTTTCCTGTACCATTCGAATTTTAAATAACTCCCCTATTTTTGTAATTGGATAAAGCAATAAGTCTAAACAAAGGATACAGATTCTCAAGTATTCAACCCCAGGGCTGCAGAAGTCCAGAATATTGTTATCCAATCCCAAAGAAAGAACGTGGAGGACTCAATGGAGAATGTTTGGACATTTTATTACTCACATGCTCCTTGGTGGCAGCAGACTGGGACAATATGGAGAGGCTGTGCCATCTACAAGCAGGAAGATGTGGCACACAAGAGAGGTTGTGTGCCTACTGTACAGATGGATTTCTGCAGATATTTATGAGGACATTCCTTTACTTTACAATCAAGGTCACCATGTTTTGATCTCACCTAAAAAGATTGGAGACAAAGCTGGGAGGCTGAGGCAGGAGGATTGCAGGTTTAAGAACAGCCTCAGCAACTTAGAGAGACCCTGTCTCAAAATTTGAAAAGAAAAAAGGATTGGTGAGGGTTCAGTGGTAAAGCACCTCTAGGTTCTATCCTGTGTACCAATAAATAATAAATAAATAAATAAATAAATAAATAAATAAATAATTGGAGACAAGGGAAGTACAAGAGAGGTGGCCAATTTTCCTTCTCTTTCTCCTCATTATCACATTCTTTGAAGTCCTTATTTCACTGCCAGGAACAAGGCTTCCTAGGCACTGACACCCAGCATAACAAGATCCAAGGGTGATGCATGACAGCAACAGAGGCTGAAGCCAGGGACCCCGGTAAGGACCTGATGATCATCCATATGCCATCCAAGCTGGCAGGAACAGTTGATGGCAGCAGATGCCCAAGTCCACAGATAGTGGACAGAGTGGAACAAAAGATCAGAGCGCCCGTCTAGGCAGACTCACTGGGAAGAAATGTCCAGGGACAAACTGGGAATGCAGGTCCTCCCCCACAATGCTTAAATGACAAAGGATGTGTTTGTGAATGGAGTCAGTACAACCAAGAGACACAAAACTATTAGAAATTCAAATAAAATAGATCAGGTGAGACCATCAGAATCAATGATGGTACAGGGAGTTCATCAACAATTACCAGGTGAAAGCACCTGGAAAAGGTAATGCACACCACACACTCACAAGTTTTGGTTATTGTCTTCATATTCTCCAAAAAGAGCAAAATTATAATTCAAATTGATGCCCTATGTGAACTTTTTTCTCTTTAACTGGATTTGACCATCCCACCCTCTTTCAGTCCTAAGACACTAAGTTTCCATGGTTCTGTTTTCATTTTTTATTCTTTGCAGTTACATACAACACCAGGATATATCCTCACATAATCACAAAAGTATGGAATAAAACCTGCTCCCATTCAGTGCCCACCATGTTCCCCCACCGCCTCTCCTCCCCTCCCTTCACTCCACAAATCCCTCTTCAATCCATTTATAGTTCTTTCTTTCTTTCTTTCTTTCTTTCTTTCTTTCTTTCTTTCTTTCTTTCTTTCTTTCTTTCTTTCTTTTCTGTATAAACCCAGTGCACGACCCACCATGCCTTATCCCATGCATGCACACAAGAAAGTTCAGTCAGTCATTGTTCTTTCCTTTTCCCATCCCTTCACTCTATTAATCTTTCCTCTATTTTGATGAAAATCCTGCTTCCATTTTTTCCTTTCTCTCTTTTTCCATTTTTTTTATCCCCTACCCCAAATTTTGGATTAGTTTCCAAATAACAGAAAAAGCATTTGACTTTTGATTTTGGGGGACTGGCTTATTTCACTTAGCATGATGGTCTTTGGTTCCATCCATTTCCTGGCAAATGCCATAACATCATTCTTTATGGCTACATAATGCTCACCACATTTTCTTTATCCATTCATCTGTTGAAGGGCAGCTAGGTTTGTCCCATAGATTGGCTATTGTGAATTGAGCTGCCATACATATTGATATGACTTCATCATTGTAGTATGCTGATTTAAAATCTTTTGGATATATACAGAAGAGTGGGATAACTGGGTCAAATGGTGATTCCATCCCAATTTTTTTTTTTTTTTCTTTTTTGGTGGGGTAGGGGGACTCTTCATACTGCTTTCCAGAATAGTTTCACCAATTTGCAGTCCCACCACCAATGAATGAGCACATCCTTTCCTCCACAACCACACCAACATTTATTGTTATTTGTATTCCTGGAGTGAGATGAAATCTCAAAGTAGTTTTGATTTGCATTTCCCTAATTGCTAGAGTATCTGTGGTTCTTGTGGATTCCTCCAGTCACTTAGCTCCTGTCATCAGCAACCCACCTCTTCTACCGATTCAACTCTAAAGGAGCATTTTTATCTAATGCCTCACACCATGCTGGAACCTAATGCAAATCACTGAATTGTTTCCCATGTTATCCCTCCCTGGCTCCAGAAGGGCACACTGCTGGAACCACCTGCCTTGTGTTCACACAGAAATGTGAGGTTCTTTTTGTTGAATGAGCATCTCCATCTCTCCCTAGAATTAAAGCCTCTACAGAAAGGTGCTCTCAGAACCTACAGCATCCGCTGTAGTACAAAAACTCAATGACTTCCCCTCAGTTATTTCTTTAACTTCTGCTTTTCTACCAAATACCAAATGTTACTTTATTCTACAACAAGCACAAATGCAAAGTGCCTGGAAAAAGCCATAAAACAGTTCCAAACAATTTTACATATTTGCCTATGCACCACTTCCTGGCGTTTCGGGGGCAGATGTGTACTGGGTTTATTTTCTACAAATCATGCAGTACTGTGTTCCCCCAAGCTGCTAAGCAGCAGAGGGACAGGGTGAGACTGGTGGGGCAATGACCAGACAAACAAAAAGGCAAGTGGGATTTTATTAATCAGTAGGTCACTCCCCATTAGACCATGATTTCATATCTTTGCAAAGACTGAGAGGCTAACCCAGAACCCCACAGACTGCACTGTAGGACTTTGCCACTTTTTCTTAAGCAAAGTAAATGCTGCATTTAATTGCCTTGAATCTGTAGACGTTAAAGTGGAGGCCCATGTGTCAGGGGCTCCATCCTATCCAAATCCATTCAAACAAGGCTGACCAAACCAGGGAAGACTCCTGACCAGAGCAATTCCTGCTGCCCACCAACCACCAGATTATTCTAAATTGTATCAGGGCAATCAGAGCTGTGAGGGGCAGACCAAGAGTTAGCTGCTCAGTCCTATCTGCAAACAGAGTCAGTCAGCTGAACATGAGTGATGGGTCCTTTCTCTACCCCCTCTATGATGCTGCTTTACTCCTGAGGTTTGAGCCATCCCAACAGGCACCCCATAAGTGGAGGTCTCTCCCCAGGGTTCTAATCCCACTGATCGCTAATGAACAAGAGCCTTGGAGAGGCCCAGGCCTGTGATGAGCTCCCACATTCTTCGGATACTTGGGATTCCCTCTTTGGAATCAGAAACATCTGATGTATTGATTCTTTAATCTTCACTGTCCTGTGAAGAAGATGAGCTTTACCTTATTTGATAAATGAATAAACCAAAGATCAGGAGATCACCAAATGAAGCAACTCCCTCATTTGAGACTCATAAAAGGAGGAACACCCAAGAATGGACTCCGTGGCACACTGACCCCATCAGCTATTCACTTGGCATGAGCCTTGCCCAAGAATATCACCACAACAATGAACCTGCAATTCTCTGTCCCAGGGTTTCAGCTCAGCAAGTTTTCTTTTGCTCTTGGTGATGATGCATGCCCACTCTAGGCTGACACCTGAAGCTGATGCTTTAAGCTGAGACTCTGAAACTACTGTCCATCCAGACCCTGACCTAGGATAAGTCCCACTCTCTGACAGCTCTGCACCCTGAATAATTTCTTGAACTGGTTCATAATCTTATCTGACCACCTAGAGTGACTCTCACATTTGAATCTATCTGCCCTCTGCCTTTATTCTCTGTTCAACGTCCTGAACCCCTGTGCCCACCATAACCTTTTCTTAGCCTTTCTGTAACCTATATATCTATCATAGTGTAAAGTGTGATGTGTGACTTAAATGTTATTGCTATTAGTAGTTGATTGGAATAAAAGAACCTGTGATTGCCTGGTTGATGTTGATCAGGTATTCAATTAATAAGCATTATAACCCCCAAATACTCAATAAATTGCAACTGCTGGAAGTGGTATAGCTTGTGAATTTATTGCTATTCAATCAATTTTGACATTGTGGAAAGACACAAACATTTTTGGTCTATGTTAGTGGCATTCCTCACTGGAGGACACCAAGTCACTCTCTAGACTAGAGAATCTTTATCCCTTTCCAGTCCTCAACCTAAAATTCAGCCTTGCAGCTTCTAGGGGAGCCATTTTTCTGTTTGTTAAAAAATGAAGTTAAATCCACATGAAGAAATCATTCCCAGAAGACTCCCCTGCCCGTCTGGAAGTGCTCTGCTAATAACATTGAAGGTACAGACCAAGGTTTCAAAGCTCTCTGATGTTGAAAACCAAAGGAGGTTTTAATTTTGTGACTTCCTTCCTACCCAAACTACTTGTGTGTTTGGAGGGGTAAGGCAAAAAAACATCCAGGACACCACAAAACAGGTTGAAACTACTCCTAGTAATCCATAGCCATCTCAACTATTAGTCTACCTATCTGGGCAATATGAAGACAAACATTAGTTTTCTAGGATATGTTTTTTCTAACTGTATAAATTTAAAATGACATTTTCAAAATAAACTCTAAAAATCATAACCTTCAAGAATAACTGGATTAATCTAAAAATTTTACAGTCCCAAAGATAAGTATGACTTTATAGAAGATCTCCAAATTCAGCCACAAAGAAAATTTAGAGAATAAGCTCTCATCAGAAATCTCTTCTTCTTCAATCTTTCCTGCAAAATATGATTGAGGTTCTGTCAACAAAGGTGTCATAGATATTTTAATTCAAACCCTGATTTTTCTTAGAGGCAAAAAAACCCCCTAGCACCACCTAAAAATAAGACCTATGTAAAGTACTATAAGTTATTAATATTTTTAAGCAGAGGAAGTACTCTATTATGCAAAGCTGAAAGGAACTGATGAGCTATATCTGATGCTGCGTGGTTATCATTTCCCTGACACATTTCAAGTGTGCACAAATGATTATTTTGAACTTGATGCTCACACTAAATGAAAGATTATTTTGAATCTTGATGCTCACGCTAAATGAAGGTGAGGAAATATATACTATCTAATCAAATGAAGAAAAACATTAAAAGTATCTAAAATTATCTTCATTTAATGTTAAAATTCAAAGTTTGTTCTTCTTAGGTTTCTAGTAAAATGAGCTTATATTTCCAACTCTTGATGAATGGCACCAAGGTAAACATTTGTCTATCATAGACATATGCATAAACATCTATCATAGACAAATGTTTAATATCCTTAATTTATAAAAAATAGATGTAAATTGACAGCAATAGCTGTTTAGCTGCAAAGAAAAATGAGCACAGGATGCTTTTTTAAAAAACTCACAAAGAACAATGACATTTTAAAGAGAAAATGTTCATTTCTACATAAAATTATGACAACTGAAACTAGATAAAGTTAAAATTTTTACCTATCAAACTGAGCAAGTTTCCTGTTTTTTTTTTTTTAAGAGCATTATTATTTTGAAAAGAGAAAACTTAACTAGGAATTCTCCTGTGATCTTTTGAAAATGAGTATAATACAGCACAATCTTTTTGGAAAGTTAACTTAACAATATGTCTCAAAGATACAGTGCCTATGTGTGCCTGTGATGGTGCCTGTATACATATATATAGATAGATAGATAGATAGATAGATAGATAGATAGATACACACACACACATATGTGCGCGCGCGCGCACACACACACACACACACACACACATACACACAAATCCACAATCGAACCTCCAGGAATTCATCCTCAGAATCGTTATGAATTTGCAAAAATATGAGAAGACTTAACTGGAAGCCAGTGAAATTTCCATCAGGAAGTTGAAGAGATAAAAATAAATTTATACATAATGCAAAGCCCAGCAGGCTCTTAAATGAAAGGGGAAGAGACAGGTGTGGCATATTAGGGAATTTGGGGAATGTGCTTGTGGATGAGCCAGTACAATCAGGAGACCCAGCATGGATCTTGGAAATTTAAGTGAAGTAGAGCAGCTACTTTTCTTAGAGTCCTGGTGACGTGTTATCAATTACTGGAGACGAGAATGCACAGGGCAAGCACCTGTGGTTAAAAAAAAATAAAATAAAAAAAGTCTGTATCTTAGAACTACAGGGTAGGCACAGTGCTTTTATTCCATCAAACCAGAATCCTCTTTGAAACTGAATGGTGTAAAAATAGGGTTTTGATGAGTAAAGTCCTAAGTTCAAATAATAGACTTGAATAGAAAGAAGCCGACACACTTGTTCATTTTAAAGTCTCAAAATTATCTGTAGCACATCTGAATAGACTGTGAACGGAGCAATGACTTAAATGCCATGATCAGCATATAAACCCTGAAACAGAGTCAGGATTCTGCAGGAACCTCAGCCAGTCAGGGGAGTATTTACCAAAGGCTGACTCTTTTGCAGGCCCTTTGCAATGTACAATGATACAGAATCTGTACTAGTTTATGGCCAGTGCCCTGAAAACTATAATCATGTGAGTTAGAGGAGGGGAGAGAGCCTCTAATCCAACCTCTAATTCAGCTAATGCTGATACTCCCACTTTATCTACAGCTGTCCCCATTTGCAATCTAAATCATGTTGCCAGCTATTTTCTCTGAGCAAAACTTGAGAAATCTAGTCCAATATATATATATATATATATATATATATATATATATATATTTACATTTATATAAAACTTAAAACTACATTGCAAGTCGAGCTAAGTAACAATTCCAAATGTGACTTTTCTAATTTCTACAAGGAAAAAAATAACTTTTTAACTGCCAACACAGAAGAACTTTTAAATCAGGCGATTTTGTATCACTAAAACAGCATCTAGTGGTTCTATTTCAAATCAACTTAGGCATCACCTCCAAAGGTAAGGTTTCTAATTATTTTACAATGAACTCAAAAGTCATTTTTTTTTCAAATGTCATGAGTAAAGAACTAATGAAGAACTGAATATGTGAGAAAAAATATATACTTTTTATCATCAGAATTTTATGCCACATAACACCTCTTTTAAAGCAGGATGTTTTAGGGGCCATATTTTAATTAAGTTCTAATTTTCTGGCTTTTAATATTATCTGGGTTTCTCCAGCTCCATTCCATGTGAAAACATTAAAGTTCTGCTATAAAAACAAGCCTGCGACATGTCCTAAGTGGGCTGAATTAACTACCTTCTTCATCTCAAATGTAAGTTGCTGTTTTTTATTTTTTTAATTTGTTCTAATTAGTCACACGTGACAGTAGAATGCATTTATGCACTTTGATAAATCTTAAATAAATGGAGTACAATTGCTCATTTTTCTGATTGTACATATTATAGGAGCATATTGGTCACACAGTCATGTATGTATATAAGTTAATAATGTCTGTTTTACTCTACTATTCTTCCTACCTCATACCCTTTCCCCTCCCTTCACTCCCCTCTATCTAATCTAAACTAGCCCTATTCTTCCCTAGCACTGCCCCCGCATTGTGAATTAGTATCTGCATATCAGAGAACACATTTGTCCTTTGGTTTTTAGGGGTTTGTCTTACTTTGCTTAGCATGATATTCTCCAACTCCATCCATTTACCAACAAATGCGGTTCCATAGTTTAGCTATTGTGAATGGAGCTGCTATCAGCAGTGAGGTGGCTGTGTCACTGTAGCATGCTGATTTTTAAGTCCTTTGTGTATAGACCAAGGAGTGGAATAGGTGGATCAAATGGTGGTTCCATTCCAAGTTTTCTGAGGAATCTCTAGACTACTTTCTGTAGTGGTTGCACCAATTTACATTCCCACCAGCAATGAATGAGTGTATGTAAGTTGTTTTTTATGAGGACAGACAGGAGGAAAAGCTGCTCTGAGTCACTGAACAACTGTCTGTTCCCAGAGCTCCTTCCTCAAAGACTAAAGGTAGTCACAGCTTATCTCTACAGCAGCTTCATTTCCTCAACCTGAATTTCTTCAAGTTTGTAAATGGTATTCGGTGCATATAGTTTTAGAAAAGCTCATTAGTCTCCTATTGTATTAAACAAGGCCCCATAATAGCATCACTCAAAAGCTCAGGTGATGGGATGCATTCTCTTTGGTCTTCAGCCAGCAAAAATACAGTTGAGGTATTTTCCCACTAATTCACAGGAAAGGAACTCTCATCACAGAAAAAATTTCAAAACCAAGGTACTGAGCAGTAACTTAGGGGACCACATTTTCTGCTGGGGATGGCTGACCAAAGCACATGGACCCCACACAGTCCAAGATCATATTTAGATTCAGAGTACCCCACTCCACCACGATCAAACAGCACATGGAACTGGGAGAGATGGGGCAAGACACCAGGAACAGTCCCCTATCCTAGTCTATTTTGTCTTCTAAAGAATACCACAGATGGGTTATTTATAAATAATTTATTGGGTAATTTAGAAATAATAGAAGTTTATTTGGCTCACATTTCTAGAGGCCAAGAAGTCCAAGATGGAGGGGCAGCACATGTGAGGACTCCTTGCTGCATCAAAACCTGGCAGAATCTATTACATGACAAGAGGAAGAGGCTGTAAAACTTGCTATTAAAACAAACCCTCCAATCATAGCTAACCCACTCCTGAGATGGTTACCAAACCAGATTCATTTTGCATGCCACATAGTATGCTAATTACTAAAGCAATGAGTTTTGCAAAATGAAGAATTTATATATCATGTGCCAAGTGTGTGTAGATGGGAGACAAGCCTCAAATCTGCTTCCCAGGGAATATGGGTTGGGGTACTGTGGCTCAAAGGTGCAGGGTGGTGTCTGAGACATGGGGAAAGGTGATTAGAGGTAGGGGAAATGAAGCCATCAGTGGTCTAGACAAGCCCAATCAGACTTCATGGCTCTTCATAGTATGCTTGTTCAGAAAATGTCAGGGTTAGCATGATTTTTGGTGAAGACTTTCACCTTCTGAAGGTATCAGAAGCCTACCAGGTGAACACGCACAATGGCCCAAGTGAAGGGGCCAGTGACTTCAACCAGTTTGAGCTAGACAAGTCTAACTCCAAAGTCCTAAAAAGTACTGCTAAACCATCATTACCAAGGTGAATATATATCACAGCTACTATCCATACTAAAGTTAGTGAGGATCATTATTTTATTGTTCAGCCAAGTGATTTCCAAAATAAGTGATGAAAGCCAGTAACTGGAAGCAAGTGAAGTTTGAGGGTTTTATTCATGTTTTTCCTGGGTTTCAAGATAAGGAATTTAATCCATTCACAAAGGCAGGGTTCTCATGACCTAATTACCTCCTTATCAGACTCCACACCCCTGCATTGTTGCATTGGGGTTGTTTCCAATGCTTGAACTTTGGGGGCCATATTAAAACCATACACCCCAATATTTCAGCTAAAACTTCTTGGTAATTATGAATTAAAGTATGAGAACAGGACCTTCCAAGAGGGGACAGAGGGAAAGAAATATCACTGTGCTTGACCACACCAGTGGTCACTTCCTCCGGTGCAATGAGGAAATTCCAGCTGACTTCTAGAGACATGAGTGTCAGGCCATATTACTTCACCCAAGTGCCCTTCTATTCCCAGCTTAGAAAAATATTGGCTCATCGCAGCAGGAGTGACACAATGCCTTTAATCTGCTTAGATGTTCTCTATAGGAATTGCTGAAAAATATTCCAAGATGTGCATCTAAGGATGATCCCTGAGCACCAGTCAAATCAGCAACAGGGAGCCCAGGAGAGTCTGTAAGTCACAGCCACAGGTGGACTGGCCATGAAGATGGACCAGCCTCACAGCAAAGAAGTTCTTTCCCAGTATTCCAATAATAAGGGACAATTCTCTTATACTCAATTTCTGAAAGTAACCCAGAATTGCTGCTAGTGGTCATTTCAGGGCATGATCAGATATGAGGTTTCTATAATTGCCTATATGGGCTTGTCTGCTGGTTGACTCTATTCTCTACTTTCTGAAATTCCTCCACACAGTGTATGACTAAACACATTCTCTTTAAATCTGTCTTAATGATTTACCAACTTAATTCAAATTAATTAATTTTAAAGGAAAAAACCTAAGGCTCTTATTGCTGGGGTGGGGATTATAGCCCTCCCACCTCTGCTTCCTCAGTCATCTTTTGAGGGACCTGTCCTGCTGCCTCAGTTTCTGGCTCCTCCTCCTTCTCTGTTCCCCATGCCCACCTCCCCACTTGGTCTGATGGCACACTCATTCCATATGTGGCCACTGTGTCCTGCTAGAGTTTCAAAAGTGTTTCATAACGTAACTACACCAGGACACAGAGTAATTTTTTTTAACTTGCAAAATTTTATTTGTTGTATTAGTTGTACATGGCAGTAGAATGCATTTATACATTTTGATAGATCATACATAAATAGAGTGTAGTCTCTCACTTTTCTGATTATACATGTTGCAGGATTACATTGGTCATGTAGTGACCAATACATGTACATGAGGTAATAATGTCTGTTTCACTCTACTATCATTCCTTCCCCTATACCCTTCCCCCTCCCATCACTCCCCTCTATCTACTATAAAGTAACTCTATTCTTACCTATCCCCCAATCCCTTATTGTGAATTAGCTTCTGCATGTCAGAGAAAACATTTGGCCTTTGGTTTTGGGGGGTTTGGCTTATTTCACTTAACATGATATTCTCCAGTTCCATCTATTTACCAGCAAATGCCAGAATTTCATTCTTCTTTAAAGCTGAGTAATATTCCATCATACACACACACACACACACACACACACACACACTCACACACTCACACACCATATTTTCTTTATCCATTCAGCTGTTGAAGGGCATCTAGGTTGGTTCCATAGTTTAGCTATGGTGAATTGAGTTGCTAGCACTTAATTACCTAGGAATTAGGGGAATTAGGGTTATTTTCACATATGGCTTGAAAGCATGAGATTTTTTTAAATGAAGAAATTAAAGTTTTTGTCTAAATATTTTTTTAAATACATGAATATTTAATTTATTTGTGTTTTAGAAACAGAAAAGGAGACATAAAATCTATAGTTAATGCCAGGGCACACAAACACTCCAGCAGGTGTAGACCCATGTCCTACCCCAACTCCTCATACACATCCCACCACTGCTCTTTAGCCCTCCAATTCCAGTTCTGACCTCCATTCTCTGACATCTCTTAATGCACCTGTTCTTCCTGGGCTGACTGAACAGTGACTTCACCTGAGCAGGTCAGACCAAACAGAGTCAACATTGGCCCTGCCTGCCTCATAGGTACCCAGCAAAAGTTAAATAAATGGATGCAGGAACAAAATAGAACAAGTTATTCTTATTTCAAGTGCTTTCACCTTGTTCACATTTATGGGAATCCACTGAACAGGACCAGGAAATATTCTGAACTGAAATGCATCTACGATTGAATCTCTAGGTACTTTTTACATGACCTTTTACCAAAAAGATACATTTCAGAAAGTGAGCCTTAATTGCCCTCTGCTCCAGATTCCCTGAAAGTACACTAGCAAGGTCCGGTCTGCAACACAGAATCCCTGTCACTGCCCACTCTCCTACTCATTCCCGACCACTACTGCCTCTGCCCCCATCACTGCCCTCTCTCCTGCTCACTCCCCACCATCATCTCTGCTAAACTTTGTACCATAGATTTCTCATTATGTGTTCAACTTCTGTGTAGATTTAATTTCACTGTAGCCAGGACTTAATCCCAACAATGACTGGTTTAACTTACTTGCACATCTTTTAATATAATCCACATTTTTTTTTCCAGTACTGGGGATTGAAACTAGGGGTGCTGTACCACCGAGCTACATCCTAATCCCTTTTATTGTTTTATTTTGAGACAGGTCTTGCCAAATTTCCCAGGCTGGCCTCAAATTTGCAATCCTCCTGCCTCAGCCTCCCAAGTTGCTGGGAATATATGTGTGCTCCAGCGTATCTGTCTATATTTCACAATTTAAGTTAAGCATAAGCAAATACCCACATCAAATATTCTCCTTTTGAGATCTTAAATCTGTTCTTTGAATCTTTCAATTAGTAGTTAAGTGATTTTATTCCGCCATTTCTTTTCTTTATCCACCAAGAAGAGGGCTAGATTATGTGGGGTTGGAAGTTGAAAGGTGTGAGATGACATTTATATTTGATGGTGGTGTTGGAAATTCAACAAAGTTATATCTAGTAATAATGACTGAATTCAGATCAAAAGGTGAAGAGCTCTAAATTCTACAAAATAATCTAGACTCCTTGGCCGACTGGTCTTCAAGCAGTTACATGATGACATTGGGAATGGTGCTGTCTCTGTATGATTTAAATATAATAATATTTAAGGCAAAAGGGAGAGACTGTTGTGATTCAGCAGCCCTACAGTGGCAAGGCTGATTCTCTCCCCCAGTCTGTAAGCATGGTGCTGGTTTTGGATGGAAACTTCCTGTGGAGTCGAAGCCCTTTCCCCCTTTGATGTAATGATTCCATGTAGGGAGCTGTCTGTCTGTCCTGCATACAGCCCTCTTTATCTCTGAGACATCTGAGACATCTGGGACACCTTTCATTGTATCTACTTCATGGAGAAAATAAAGGTCTTCCACAAAGGTTTTCCAAGTTTTAACAGAAGTTCCAATATCTCTGTAACTATAGATACATTTGGAGAGATGAGCTGCTATAGAATGGGGAGTTTGAAAGTGTTAGTTAAGGGAAAATAGATGCAGTTTTGTCGCTGAGGACACAGAGGTAAGTTTTAAACAGTTGCATATTGTATAATAAGAATGGCTGGGCGGGTGGGGGGTAAAATTAATAACAGAGTGTGTGGCAGATACCATTGCCCTGTGTACATGCATGAACGTACAGATGGTGTGACTCTACTTTGTGTACAACCAGTGAAACAATAGCTGTACTCCATTTGTGTTCAATGAATCAATAAGTAAATAAAAAAAGAAAAAAGAAAAAAAAAAGAATGGCTAATTCCTATTGTGTGCAATGCCTCATGCTTGTAATTCCAGTGACTCAGGGAGACTGAGGCAAAAGGATTGCAAATTTGAGGCCATCCTCAACTACTTAGTGAGACCCTGTCTCAAAAAAAAAAAAAAAAAAGCGGGGGCTAAGGATGTAGCTCAACAGTAGAATATCCCTGGGTTTAATCCACAGTACTAAAAGCAAGCAAACAAACAACAACAACAAAAAATTAATTTTTTTAAGGTTAATTCTAAGTACATGTTCTTACATCATTTCAAAATTAAAAGGTGTGGTGATTATATTTTAAGAGATACAATTCTAGAGAAAGATGCAATGGTAGATAATTCTTTTGTGCACTTTTGACACTGTAGTTTAGCCTTTCCTAGTTTCTTGTTATATTACCTGGTTTCAGATTTGAATCCCTTTCCCAGACATTTTGAGTAGCAGTTTAAGATTAAATAGCAAGAATAACATTCCATTGTGTATGTATACACCACATTTCCTTAAAGTTAATTTTAGACACAAGATGATTTAGGTATGAAAAAATGGGAACACATTTATTTCCAAGAACCATGAGAAGTAACAACAAACACGTTGGAAAATTTAAACAGTATAAAATCTTCAGCCAAGGAGTTTTATAAAATCTAGGGTTCCCTGACTGAGTTGGGGGAAGAGAAGGGAAAGGGAGAGAAGTTGATCTGCCTTAGCTTTTCTTCCTCCATTTACCCTGGACTGGGATTATGGAGTGGAGCAGAAGTGGGTGAGAGAAAGGAGGCAAATTAGAGATCTCCAGAGAGAGAGAACCAGTAGAACATACAGATATTTGAGAAGGGATTGATTCCTGTAGTTGGCCCACGTGATTAGTGGGGTAAGAAGTCCTATAACATGCAATTTGCAGCCTGGTGACCCCTTGATGAACATGGATGAACCTGGAGGACTTTATGCTCAGAAAAAAAAGTACCGTATGATGATCGAAAAGTGTCAGTCGCATAGAAACAGAGAGTAGAATGGTGGTTACCAGGGTCTGGAAGGGCAGGGCAGGGAAAGGAAGATGTTGGTCAAAATGTATAAATTTCAAGTCATAAAAGAACGCATTCTGGGAAATCTAATGCACATTATGGGGGGAACAGTTAATGCTGTACCACATACTTAAATTTCAAAAAGTAGATCTTAAGTTTTTTCACTCATCCCCCCCACATAAGGGTGGCTATTGTGATGATGAATATATTAATTACTGTGATTGTGGTAATTATTTCATAATGCATACCTACATCAAATCACGTTTCAAACTTAAATATACACAGTTTTTATTTTTTAATCACTTTTCAATCATTCTTTACCAACTTGAAAGTTGGGGTGGTAAAGAATGGGGGATAAAGATTGTATACACTTGAGACCCAACGAAGAAAGGCTGGATGGCTGAGCATGAAGCCAGCAGGGTCAACTTGTGGCGGGTGCTGGTGGAGCATCAGGAGTGTCACCTGGAGGTGTCAGGACAGCAGATCAATTTCACGCTCAACCCCATTCATCTTCCAGTTTGAAGTCAGACCATGGTGGGGGTATCAGGGAAAGACTTGAGAAGAGAGAAAGCTCTCAAATCTGCAAAGGTTCTGGAAATGATCATAACATAATGGCAATTTGAAGATTTTTGCAATCTTTATGTATATAATTAGTATAAAAATTATGCATATAATTAGTATAAAAATGGTAGTATAAAAACTCTACTGAAATAGTTATAGAATTCTGTGGAACTGTTTTTCTATTCCTGTTCTAGTGATGATTTCTCTTCAGAAGAAAACAGTGTGGTAATTTAGGTAAATGTTGAGCAACTGAAATATTTAGATTACACTCTGAAAAATCTGAAATTTTGGAAAATTATTTCTTTATTAATTTTATTTATTGGCTATACTGGCTTTGCATTCACATCATTCACAGGCTTATAAGAATAGAAATATATGGAAACAATCATCATGTCAGGAGGTTGGGATAACAACTACTTCTTCAGAATATTTTGGGGGGATACTAGGGATTGAACCCAGTGCCTTGTGTGTGCTAGACAAGCCCTCTATCATCAAGCTACATCCCTAGCCCTGAATTTTATTTGTAATTACTTTTCAACACATATTCCTAAAAATTAAATGTAAAGAATTTACATTTAATGTTAACTATATGCTTACTCTGATTCAAACAATATACAATGTATACATGTATTAAAGCATCATATGATGCTCCATAAATTGGCATAATTTTTATGTATCAATTTTAAAAAATTGAGGCCTTTACAGCATTTTCCAACTTGAAAATGAAGTTAAATGCTCTTATATCTCATTTCTTTTAAACTGTGAACCTACTGTTCTTTTTAACCTTATTTCAAATTCAATCAAGGAAAATTGGAAAAGGATTATCAACTGAAATTGTATAAATTTTCCACACAGAGTAAGTGGATGCTGTTTTTTTTTAAATATTGGAGTTTTGTTGTTAATTTTATATACTTAATGAAAATAGCAAGACATAATTCTTTCTCTAAAACTTAGCCAAATAAAAACTCCTTTTTTTTTTAAAGGTGTTAACTAGATCCTTCTTTGGGTCTGGGTTTCATGTGGTATATTGGTCAGCTTTTCACTGCTGAGACAAAATGCTTGAGAAAACCAGCTTAAAGGAGGAAGGATTTATTTTGACTCAAGGTGTCATAGGTTTTTGTCATGGTCATCTGGCTGCTTTGATTCTGGGCCTGTGGTAGGAAAGTACATCATGGTGGAAGGACATGGTGAAACCTAGCTGCTGACCTCATAGTGGCTGGGAAGCAGCAAGAGAAAGAGAAGAAGGGTCTAAGGACAAGATATGCCCTTCCGGACCTTCCCTTCTTTCTTTTTTAAATGATTTTTGTTATATTTTTAATTACACACATGCATAGGGTACAGTGTGATAATTTGACATACATACATTGTACCTCATATATTGTTATTTTTATATAAAATGGCCTAAGGTAAGATACAGAATTTAATCAGTTTATTGAACATACACATAATTATAAGCTAAGAAAGAAAAGTGCATATGTTAGGAAACTATATAATAGGACCGTCTGTTCCAGCAGGGTAAATAGCTCTGGAAAAGTACTTCTGTTGCTAAGAGCTCAGAAAAAGAAGATTAACCAAGCAAAGAGAGAAGAACATGGGGGAGAGGGTGCTGGCAGCAGAATCAGCATAGCAAGTCCCAGGACTGGGAGGGATGGACCCATTCACTTAATGGAAAGCAGGCCAGTAGGATGGGAACCCAACACAGCAGGACCGGAAGAGCGGAGGGACACCTGAGAGGTAGTGAGGAGCTAGGATCAGTGTTCTCTGCCATGGCACTTCTGACGTGTGGGGCTGGATGATTCTCTGCTGTGGGGAGCTGCCCTGTGCATGATTTTAGCAGCATCCCTGGCCTCTGTTCTCAAGACGCCATTGGCATCTCATCCCTTCAACTGCAACAACTAAAAATGTTTCCAGATATTGCCAAATGTTCCTTGGTAGGGACAAAGAGGAACAAAATCTTTCAGAGGTAAGAATGACTGGGTCAGATCATGCAGAACTCTTTAGGACCCCAAATCTTATTATCTGAAGAGCAATGAGAAAGACCTGAAAGATTTTAGTAGGATAGTTCATGACAGGTCTATGGTGCATGGTGTAAGGATGTCTCTCTTCTCCTGCAAAATCGTCATTTTACCTCCTCACATACCCTCTCAAAATAAGCCAAGATATAAGCTTCTATGTGGGATTCTTATCACCCACCACTAAAATGCATATGCATAGCTATCAATTATGTTCAGAGTGTCCAAACATTGGTTTTGAGCATATTGCTGTGTCACAATCTCAGAGCTGTAATTATGAATCCTACAGGGTTTGTTACCAATTTGTATGTTCACTAAATTAGAACTTTCAGAAATGTGTTTTGGGAAAATCAAATGTATATCTGACTGTTATTCTGAGAAAGAGATATTTGGAGAGGTTTATGAGCATTTAATTTTTCTTCATTAATTCAATGAGAGATAACTTTTTTTTTCATTCAGGGATGCTCTACAGCTTTTATCTTTTTATTCTTGATATTCTTAAGTTGGCCTTGATTTTTTAAATTCAGATTTAAAGCCAAGTGAAAAATATATATTGTTTATTCAAGGAAAAACTAGAATTACTTCCAGCCTCAGATGTTTAAATAAAGCATCCTTGGCAGATGTATTTTTCTTCCATTGTTAGAAAAAGACTTCAAGGTAAGGATCTTGGCTCAGAGCTGAGAAGAAGGTATTAATGAGTTGTTTAAGTATGCAAACTTGGAGAGAACTAATGGTTAATTTCCTTAATAGCCTGCACCTATGGGAGAACAGAGAGTGGAAGAGAGCTGAAGCTGCTGAGGGAAGAGGAGGCAGGAAGGACACCAGAACCCAGAACCATCTTGAATGGAGGTATAGAGGAATCATCGCCCTATGCTCTTACTTCGAGGTAACTGATGGCGAGTGATTCAGAGTTCTAACCAGAACAAGATACCCAATGCTAGAGTGAAATGCTGCGGAGGAAGAAAAAGAATAAACTAGTGCCTGACATAGGAGTCCTTGGATGCAGAATCTCTAATGCACTGCCTGGGAGATGGTCCAGATGATGTGAAAATGTCCCAGTGACCAACTGTCCCAGTTTTCCTAGAGTGCCAGATACCCTGGCACTTTCAGTCCTCAAAGAACTTTGGTTAGCCTACACGCACAGTGCCACCTTCTAGAGAGGAACATGGAAAAAATGCAGCTTTAAGTGTGACAGCAGCAATAGAAGCAACAACACAGAGGTAAGCCCATGAGGGGAAGAGCCCCAGCACATAGACCAACGGCTGCTCGGGGCCCCGCAGTTGACTTCTTCTAAGGATGGTTTATGGAGTTGATGTGAATGCTGCTCTTTCTGCTCCAGGATCTACATGCAACAGAAAGACCTAGGCAGAAGAGATGAATGGGAACCAACTAAAGGATCCACATTTGATATTGAATACATGTCCTCAAAATTATTATGGATCTACAAAAATCCAAATGAGCAAAATTGGGATTGCACTCACAAAACTGTGAGCAGTTTGAGAGATGGAACCATGTGTTGCACACCACTGGTACCCAGTGCTTGGTGGACAGCGACAGCACAAAGATTTTCTTAAAGATGGAAATAACATAACAAAGATGTTATTGTTCCCCATGAGAACAATAATAACATAACATGTTTGTTATGTTATTTCTCCCCATGGTCTTGTAAATCTGTGCTCTCTTCCACTGCACTCCAGGACACTAGACCAAGAGCAAATCAAATGTGAGAATAGCCCCATAAGCACAGACTCCCCCCAGAAACACACTGACACCTCACACAGACAGAGAAGCAGGCCGGTGAAATACATTTCATTCTCCCTCATCCTAAATTCTGTTATACCTGGGACATTTGGGCCTGAGCCTATTTTCCTAGGTAAAAAAGTCTCATAAAATTAGTACATACTCAAAGTCACACTCTTCTCAAGATGTCAAGATGCATATGTCTCATAGCAGAAATAATTGAATAGGTGAAGCAGCAAATGTTGTAAGACAGTATTAAATTAACTGAAACAGTTACTTAAAAGAGGAGATCTTTTCTTATGGGGTGCAACTTAATAACAGACCGTTCACCACTGAGAAGTCCAAATTTGGGAGTCTTTATTAAGCCAGCCGGCTGACTATCTCACACAATGCCCCCAAAAATGGCTATTGGGAGAACAGCCCTGACCATAGGGTTGCAGGGGTTCTTATACCAAAAATCACATCAATCACAAGTGCCTGTTGCTATGATTAGAAATTACAAACTTACATCATGAAATCATTAGCAGAGGGGGAAGTGGGTCAAATGCTCCTTACCTAGGTACAAACTAAAGAATGTTACTAATGGTTACTAACATAGGAATCAAAAGAGAACAATTTTTCATCATATAAGAATCGCCATTTTGCATTGTTAAACATGTCATGCTAAGTGACTGATGATGGTACAGAGGCAGGGCATTCCCATGGGAGAAGCTCATTTCCTACATAACATGAGTCTCAGAGCAAAATGGAGTCTGTTTAGTCACTGCCCATATAGACTGGCCTGTAACATTTCTATGGAGCCAAATCTGTCAGTCCATCACACTTCAAGAGTAACAGATATTGGAGACTGGTGGAGCATTGAAGGATGGCTCAGGTTGAAAGAATTTTCTAGGTGGGATGAGAGATGAAAGTGAAGAAAAAGAAGGTAGAGAGGATGAAAAGGTTGAACTGATCAAGAAGAGCTACCACTTGATTATAATTATAGATATAATACTTATGTTTATTTACATGTAATATAAAAATTTATTATACAATTATTGTGCATTCACTATGTAATAAGAAACATCCTAAGTGACAAAAATGTATTCCTTTAGTCCTCACAGGAACCCTGTATGAGAAAATTAGTTGACTCCATTAGAAATGAGGAGAGAGTCCTAGAGCGGTTGTAAGGCTGGCCTAGAGCCTCTCCATCAGGACTCAAAGTAGTGAATCTGGTCTCAGAGCCCACGTTCTCCTGCAGCAGGATGCTGGGAAACTGTTATGTGCCCAAACCAGGTGTAAGTGTTGGGAAATCAACAGAGAAGCACTTTCAGGGTAAAAATGGAAAAATATTGATGTAAAGGCAGTAGCATATAGATATATGCTCACACAAATAATTCTCTAGCCTTGAGAAAATGTAATTCTTCGTAGTTCTGCGTAAATCAGAACAAGGCCATTTTATCTATTCGATGTGCATGATAGAGAGTGTCTATGTCCTCTTCATATTTCAAAGGTTATGGAAGTGCATGCTTTATGAAAAGGCATAATGGCTTCAAAATATGTCAGCAGTATAAAGTGTCTATAAAACATCATTCTAATGCTGATTACCCCTTTGCAACTCAACTTTCATATATACTAATCTGCTATTAAGCAGAATTTCCACAATTCTTTATATGCAAGGAAATAAACCAAGGATTCAGCACTTATAGTAATTATTCAGTGAAATGTTGATCAGTTTACTAGTAGTACTTTAAAACTTTGGGAAAGTATGTGTTGTGTGACTTTGGTAATTCATGACTTTAGTAAGAAAAATTGTCAAGGACTTGGGAAAAAGACCTAAAGTTGGAACGTGTCTTTTCCATATCATAAGGAACAAAGACCATCAGGGATTATCTAGAATGTACTGAGTCTCTCATTATTTGTTACTGATTAGAGGTTCAAGATTTCATGTAGCTACTTAATTCATAGACTTTTATCCAGTAAAGATGGAAATAATTTCTTTTCAGTAAAATAAATGATGCCAAAGACTTGAATTATAATGAACTCCCCCCCTGAAAAAAATTAGTCAGCAACTTTAACTGACATTCTTTGTTAAATCTTTTCTAAATATCTTATCAATTTAAATGTTCTTTGAACCAGTCATAACATCTTATTGGTTTCCCCATTAATTAATAGATTAAATAAAATCTTACAGAATCATGGCTTTTATTACCTTCTGATAATTATGCTTTGACATTTTGGAAATGTATTTTGGTTGCAAGTTTCTAATTATCTGTAATTCAGAAAGACAGGAAAAGCTCTACTTCTGACTGGCGACATGGATTTGACTTTAGAAATCATGATTGAGACTTCCATTTCTTTTCTTTCCTCACTACAATATTCGTTCTGTCCACTAAGCTTGGGCATAATTGCATAAAATGTTCTTAAAACATAAAGTGTTGCTCTCTGCTTAACATTATCTTTATAACTGGTGAGAAAATCATTGAGTTGTCAGTGAATGAGAGGTAAAAATGTCTTGTGGCTGTGGCAGCCCGCCCTTTGCTTGTCCAGTAACAATCTCCTTTAACATATGGTCTTCTTACTCTACACTTGCAGTTCAGCAAATTTTCTTCTGAGGCTGTAAAACAAGGTCTGACTTGCTCTTATAAAAATGAATCCCAGGAATTTATTTGGCAACACTTCCATATCCATAAAAGCATTATAGTCTTTATCTGTACCTGGTTTAAAAGATGGGAGCAAGATTTTGAATAACTAAGCACTTTCTCTTCCAGCCTATATTATGAATAGGATGACTTCAGCTAAGAGAAAAATAACCTTTAATGCAAAGATTTCTAAAGTGCTTGATCTTTGACCAACAATGGGCCTCAAAATTCAATTGTAACCATAGATGAATATTTGATTTAAAAGACTTTATTTTAATTCACTTTAATGAATGCAAAGATATTCACAACTATTAGAAGGATGAATCCTAACGAGGCAAATTAGAATAAATTAAAATATTGCTCAACAATGTAATTAACCTTTCAAATTTGCAAAGGAAACCAAGCAATGTTATACTGTGCTGTGTTACCTTAACAGAACAGTATATGGAAGGATATTATTCAATTTATGTCATCACTGGCATTGTTTCTAGGGTTAGTTCTAAAATCATTGCCACTCTACAGTAACATTTAGTATTTGGAAATTGAAAAGTTCAGAAAAAACTTGTTTGCTAATAATCCAGGGAATTTTGATGCAGACACATCTCAGTTTTATTTGTCTATTTATTTATCTTGAAAGGAAAAAGAAAAAAACCACAAATATTATTTAAAAGCTACCAGTTATGTAAATTTTAAGAAAAATGCATTTACGGCCTGTATTAAATAAGCATGTTTTAGCACTAGATTGAGCACAGCCATACCATCAGCATGAGAAATATGTAGTTTTCTCTCTGACATTTCTACCCAAGATCCAAGTAATGACTTTTCTTTCTCTGGTTCAGGAGAAGTCATTAAATGATATTCTATCTCAGTACTTGGCTTACTTTTTTATCAGGGATAATAAATTCCATCTCATGTTACAACCAGATAATAGCCTTCCATAGGATCTTAAAAACTAAGAAGCAGAGGAACTA
This sequence comes from Glaucomys volans, assembly GCA_020662805.1. Lineage (NCBI taxonomy): Eukaryota > Metazoa > Chordata > Mammalia > Rodentia > Sciuridae > Glaucomys > Glaucomys volans. The sequence continues at coordinate 499,637 of JAJEJO010003473.1, read as the reverse complement.
AAAATATTTCTGCCTTTGTTCATCACAATTTTGAGGAAATTGCTTGTTATGGTTTAGATATGAGGTGTCCCCCAAAAGCTCATGGGTGAGACAACGCAAGAAGGTTTAGAGATGAAATAATTGGTTTTTGAGAGCCTTAACCTTGTTGTTCCATTTATCCATTTGAATGGATTAACTGGGTGGTGACAGCAGGCAGGTAGTGTGTGACTGAAGGAGGTAGGTAGGTGGAGAAATGTCCTTGGGGTATACATTTTGTCCTTTGTGAATGAAGCTCTCTCTCTCTGCTTCCTTATTGCCATGTTCGGAGCCACTTTCCTCCTCCATAACCTTCTGCCATAATGTTCTGCTTTACCTTGGTCCCAGACTAATGGACTTGGCCATCTATGGGATGAAACCACTAAAACTGTGAGCATCACCTAAACTTTCACTCCTCTAAAATCGTTCTTTTCAGATATTTTGATCACAGTGGTGAAAAGCTGAATAAAACATTGTTGGATAGACTTAATTCTTAACATAAAAATGTGCCATTGTTTATCCCCCAAAGGAAAGGAAATAACATTAACGAGCACTTCTTCTGAAGCAGACATTGAAATCTCTCGTGCTGTTTGGAGTTGCTGCTGGTGTTATGTTGGGGGTTGGTAGAGGTGTGGAGAAGTTACATAACCTGTACAAGGACACACTGAACAAGTAGCAAAGCTGGTGAGTGACTTGCTGGCTGCTAGCTCCAAGCTTCATGTTCTTTCAACTGTACCATGCTGCACTCAATCTCCTTTACCCCTGACCTTGATTGAAATAAAGTATCTCTGAAGAATATTGTAGCGTTTACTAAAAGACCTTTTTTTGTCATGCTCTTATTCATCTTTTCCTGGTAACATTTCAAACGTGGTGTTTCTAACTGCATTCTGACAGAGGAGGAAAAGAAAACAAAACCCCATTTGTTCAAAAACAAATGATTCCTTTTGCAGAAAGCCTAACAAAAATCATCCCCAGCCCTGACTCCCCTAGTTCTCTAATCACCCCTCTACTTATATTCCTATTTTTTCCCTTTTGGCTTCTGAAATGTAGTTACACATTTCCACGGAATCAGACTCTGAGTTTAGATCACAAGAAGAAGAAGACAATAATGACAAAAAACATAGTATAGGATCTCAATTTAAGTAGAAGGAAGAACAAAACAGTAAATCAGGGCATTACTTTATCCATTTATTAACTAAACCTACATAGGAGGATGAATCAAAAATAGTTATATCTCAGTAAAGGATTAAAACATTTAAACAGTTAAATAGTCATGCATAGTATTATTAATATTCTAATAAAGGATAAAGAAACTGGGAGGCTGGGAAAATCAATTTTGCTAAAAGAGTCAACCAGATTCTTCAAAGACACATGAATTGAACTGCATCTTTGAGAACAAAGAGTTATCAGAGACACAGATGTGAGAGGCATTTCCAGCAGATAAAATGAAGTTAGCAAAGACACAAAACATATGACAGTGAAAGAAGGTTTGAAAGTACTGAATTGTTTGGTGTAGAGGAAGGGTGTTAGGACAGAGCAAGGCGACTGAATGGGGACAGGGCATCAAGCAGCCTGCCCATGTGCAGAGAAACAATGTAACCTGCGCATGCAGTTTACAAGAAGTGACCAATCAGGTGCTGACAAACAACTCCAGCCAATCCCAGGAGGACATGGAGCTTCCCCTCCCCACCCCGGGGTTAGAAAAACCCAGATGCACAGAGACCACGTGCGACTTCTCAGGCCCAGCACCCTGCTGGACCTGGGAACGTCACCAAAGAGCGATCCCCTATAAAGTTTGTTTTTTACTTACATTTGGCCTGTCTGTTCTCCTGTTACCATCCTCCAATCGGTTTACCCCAGCCTGATACTGAATTGTTTCTTATGTGTAGAGGAAGGGCACATGAATTGGGCTGAGGAGTAGTTATCTAAAAATTGCTCTTCTCAGGAGTTTGGGTGTAGCCTGTGGCCAAGGATAGATAAGAATTGAAATATGCAAGGGCATGTCTCATATCCTGTAAGCATGCAAATGGATATTTCCTATCCATCCAGATTTTCTTGCATGGTATTAGGCATATTTATGTTATGACTTTCCGACAATATTAATTGCCCCATCCAAGATGCAGAAGGGCAAAAAGCTCTCAGCTCTCTTCTTTCCAAGTCTCCAATGTTTTCCAGAGCAACTAACTAACACCTCCTGGGTCATCCTTTGTAGACACTGAACTTTTGGCAGGAACCGAAGCAATACTGTGCAATATGAATACTTTATACCACATGGTGATCAGAGTCAACCACCCAGCCATGTTGGCTAGCTCTGCCACACTTCCTTCCTAAGCCCATGGGCTGGTCTCCTATAGAGTCTGAACTAGTCAAAGCCTCCACCATGAGAAATCAAATACCTTCACATTATAAGAGCAAGTCTGACTTAGTGCAGTAAGACTTGAGTTTAAATTCTGACTCAACACTTAGTAGCTGCCTTGGGCGTGTTTCTTAACTTCTTTGTAACTGAGTTTTCATTTATAAAATGGGGATAATGGTATTTATCTTGCAGGGTCCTTGTGAGAATTAAACAGGATAATAAACGGAAACAATAGATCTCAATAAATGGTACCTCTGCTGCAGAGCATAATTTTCTTTCCTTCACCTTATAAAACAATCCATTCCGTCAGGAGGAGAATCAGGCAAAAGGGAGAAGAAAGTTTAGCATATTATACATTGTTAATTGCAACTGGGATAGAGCACATTTTCTTTATTTTCCTAAGATTTCCTGAAAACAGATGATGGCATTCCCTATCCCTTGTTAATTAGTCATTCTCAGTTGAGAACAGCAGTGTTGCTATGTAATAACGAAATAGCCAATTATTTAGTTGGAAGCTAAGAGATTTATTCTTTAGTGGAGCTTGTAGAAAGCTCATAATTTTCCATTTCCTCTGAGAATTTTTTCATTTTCTTTGATTATGAAGCAGAAGCACAATATTTTCAACATTAGATCACTCTACACATGTTGACTTATTTAAACACTGCTACCACTAAGGCTCTTTGGCAGAAACTGGAATTTGTTTCCCTGCTTTCAATTAGCAGTGGTGAGATTTGCCTACAGATCATTAACAAATATTTCACTGGTGTACCTTGGTTCCATTTTAAACCAGACACTATTCTGACCATGGTCATAGTTGAGAGCTTTATTCAACTATCCCCTATTTAGAGACACAATTCTTATGTGTTGAATTAGTATTTATTGAATAGATACAATGCAAGGCCATCATAAAGGCAGATGTTTGGATAATCAGCTGCATGTTTTTAAGATTATGTGGTATGGAGAGCGGTGACAGAGGATGGGAGAGCAGTGACTGAGATTGGGGGTTCTCTGATGACCTCATGATTGTGGCATGCCTGGTGCCTGGGAATGTTTCTGTGCAAGGGCACAGGATGCTTAGCTTCTGTGGCAATGCCTGCTTGAGGAGGCTCTGTGCAAGAGTCCTATCAGCTCTGACCTTGATCTCAGTCACATAGCTCCTGGGAATAGAGGAATTCTTTACTAGAGAACCACAATGTTTCACCAGCTCCTTCTCCTGTTCCTGCCTGCTTTACAGTAACTTTTAACAATAGACTTTCTTGAGAGCTACACAAAACTCCTATCATTGCACTTTGCAACTGTGGATTGCAACTGCAGAAAAGCTACATAGATGTCCTACTTTCTGTAACTTTCCTGAATACAAAGAATAATACTTGGATAGTCTTTAACCTGATAATGAGGCAGATTGCTGGTGAAACTCTTTAGATCTGCATCTCCATCAGAGAGCAGAGCTCCACCTGATCCTAGCTTAATCTCCAAAATCTATGTTTGTGAGTCTTTATTTTTCTAATCCCCCCACTCTCCTCCTTAGAACCCACAAGTTTGGTCATGCTATCAAAATATGAAAGTTAGTATAAAATGATTATTTATTAATGGTAATTCATTACAATTACAAACTTTTAAAAAACAATAAAACCAACAAAAAAATTTGGAAAAATAATGGAATATTTTTATTCATTATCTGGTAACAACTTTCTGGCCTAGAAATAACTGTAAACTAAACAAGTATCTTCCACTAATTTCAAACTAAAGAGGGGCTAGGGATATAGCTCAGTTGGTAGAGTGCTTGCCTTGCACAAGGCCCTGGGTTTAATCCCCAGCAACACACACACACACACACACACACACACACAAATCAAACTAAACATATCCAAGATTCAGCTTCCCCTTAACCAGGTTACAAAAATGCCTCTAGCTAAACCAGCATGATGAGAGATATAATGATAGGCAAGAAGTTGGAGTAAAAAGAGACAATTGCAGTTTGAACTTCTTCAAATTTTAAAAGACCATATTATTTTAATCACATTGCTCAGTTCCTGTGAGACTTTGGAAGAGGCTGTGCAGCTGAGGGGGGTTCTGACTTCAGCCTATTAGCTCATGTAAATCTGCCTCTGAGGGAAATTCAGGCAACAGTGTTCCATCTGCTTAATGACAGAGGTGGCTGCCCAGGGCTTCTCAGCATCTCTAGTAGCATTTAGTCAAATGAAAAACTCACACCCTTTTTCATCTACTATAAATATTGGTAGCTTTGGTTCCATTTAGAAATTCTATAGTGTAAATGCATTTTTAACATATAAAGTATGTATGCATGATATCTATACCAAGCATCTAATGCATGTGAGATTATGGTGAAAATAATAGAGAATCCTAGCTCTCAGAGTGCCATTGTTGAGTACTACAAATAACTAAACATTACAATACAATGTGATTAAGTGGTACTGCAGGAAAAAGACCACATGTTATGAAACATGGAGAGATATGACCTCTACTGAGGGAAGAAAGTAAGTCTAACCCAAGTCTTAAAGGATGATGAGGGAGTTTTCTAAATGAAAGGAGGAGGAAATGGCAATAATACAAAGTTCCTGGGAGAAGGGGCAACATACTCAAAGAAGCAGATGCAAGAGTGTTCATGGCATAGCAATTAAAAAAAAATAATAGATAACCATAAGTTGCCAGGGACTTATGGACCATATGAGTGGGTGAGCTATTTCCCAAGTGTGTTGGGGAAATTTCTGAAGGTTTTTTTTTAAAGAGTCCTGGTAAGAGCTACTTTTAAAGAGATGTCTTTACCTATAACATGAAGGATGATTTTGGATACGACCAGTTAGTTTTCTGTCTCAGAAATCCAGGCAAGAGTTCAGAGTGGGTAAACTCAAGAGGCAGGATATATCTGAATAGATCTCAGGACCTGGAAGGATGAAGACAAAGTTAATGGAGAGAAGAGAAAAAGAACAAATTTTAAGTGTTAGCCAAGTTTTAGGATATCATTATAAAGCAAGCAGAATAGACCAGTTTTCTACCTCTGGAATTTGAGTTGCTCAAGAATATTCAAGAGAAGGGACCCAGGAGGCACATGGACAAAGATGTCTAAGACTCTAGATGATATCTGGCTTGATTTAGAGAGCAATAAATCATTAATGTAGAGACAGTAACTGAATCAATATTTTATGATGAAATTCTGTGGAGTTGGTGGAGAGTATGTAATACTCTCCTGGGTTCAAGTTGGTCCCCTCTGACTATGTCCTTGTTCAGACACAGATTCTCAGTTTTACTAGATTGTAAACTCTGTTGGGAAGGGGGTTAAATCTGCTTTGTTCCTTTTTTTATGCTAGTACCTAGAACAATGTCAGATACAAGGTGTTTGCTGAACAAATATTTGTTTAGTGAACAAATGAGTAATGCCAGCTAAAGAACAGCAAAAGAATCCAGAAAAGATTAAGGAGGAGCCAATAAGATGATAAAATACTGGAATATTTCAGTGCCATGAAGTTCAGGAAAAGAGAATTAGAAGTCTAAAGGAAAGGAGTTGTTAACTGAGTTACCTGTAACAGAAGTCAAATAAGAACAGTCCAAGACACTTGAATTGGATTTAGCAAATGGGAACATTATTGCTTATCTTGACATAATTTCAGTCTGGATACTTAGTTATTCCACATTCCATTAGGGAGACACAAAATGAATCTTAGTTCTTTGGGAGGCTCCTCCTATCTTCAGCATCCAGTTTCTGAAGGAGTTTGGCACTTGGGAAGGTTTGGAGGAGAGGCTTTCAATTTACTGACACACACAGGATGCCTCTTGGACATCCCCTGTTCAGGCTTCCAGGGGCTTCTAAATCCTAGGGTCTCACTGTACCTCCATACCACACTTGAGACACAAGCATCTATGGTCTCTGTGTCTGGATACACCAGGAAGACACTTCCTATCTGGGGTCTCCCTCAATGCTCTGCCTAAAGAGCAGGGTGCATTCTATTTTTTCCTTCTTGATCTTGACCTCACTGAGAAGCTGCCCTATCTGTGGGGCTTTGCTTTCAATACCTACCCATCCCTTCTCACCTCAACCCAAAGACATCTTCCAACAGGGAAAGTGGGTGACAGAGCAAGCAAAGCAATTATCTTTCCTGTTCTCTTCATCTCATCTATAGTTCAAACATCTTATTTTTTTTTTCCACAATGGAATTAAAAGGAAGATTCAAAGTCACACTCTAATTTCTCTCTGGTCAATCATCCTCAAGAAAAGAACCAGAGACCCAACTACCTGCTTGAATAGGAAGAAAGATAAGTGTGAAATATTATAAATATTTGACATTACTGACTTAAATGACTGACATCAATGATTTAAATGCCTACATGTTTCACCATGTAAAAAGGACAATGCTCTTTCAGAAAGACGACTAGAAAAGAAAGAAACATGGAAGTTGGAGGCAGATATGAGATTGATGAAAGCTTTCATTTTTAGGAGAAGGAAAAGACAAGCCTATTTAAATAATAATAGGAAGAAGTCAACAGAGAAGTAGAGGTATCAAGAATGAGGGGTCTGTCCTTAGAATAAGAATTCTGTGAGGGAGGTAGGGGTTGGGACTCAGGTCACTGTGCAGTCTAATAACCTTCCACTGGGAGATAAATGTCTCCTAATCGAGTATGAAGGAGGGAGGGGAGCATCATAGGTTCCCAGTGGGAAAGTGAGAGAAATCCATTGTGACAACGTCTAATCTCTCAGTGAAGTAAAAGGCAAGGTGGCACTCAGGGATCTGAATTTGTGTAGAATGAAGCTGTGAAAGAACAAAAGAATACCTGAGTTTTAAGGGTCTGCTTTGGGTTGCTGACTATTTTTAGTGGTGTTCATCTAGATGGTGCTGTAGTTTTCTTCAACAGAACCTAGCAGAACAGATTCAAAGGACAGGTAGATGTTAAGATTGAGCCTTGTTTGAAATTTTGCCAAGTAGAATGGATGGAAAGCATAGTTTTCTTAATTTACTTATCAAAAGCAAGAATAAGGGGTAGACAGTGACTTTCTTAAATTTGTTTCAAAATAGTTCACTATTTTGCTCAAGTTCAACTCTCCCACCTTCCTCTTGAACTTGACATAAACATTGTGTATATAATAGATCCCCTTAAGCCTAATGGCCCAAAAGAATTGTAGCAGCTGTAAAGCAAATTCAATTACCTGAAATCTGATTTAGTGAGGCGTATGCTCTAGAACAACCAAGGAGTTCCTGGGACTCAACAGAGGAGCTGAATTTGTGTTTATTAAAAAGGAAAGAGAAGACTGTTTACAGAAGTGTTAGGGTCAACAGAGGGATTGTGAGCAAGTCATGTCCTTTTTCGACCTCTTACAAGTGAGAGTAGGTTTGATGATTTGGAATCTAAGCCAAACATTCTAGGGGGACATGTCCTCGTTTGACATGAAAGTGAACTCTAATGAATACATTTGGGTTTCAAGATTAGGGTGCATGTCCTACTTCTGTAGTCAGTTCTAACTTGATTATTTTAAAATAAACATATAAGTAATACATGAATATATTATTACTCCAAAAATTGAATTATACAGAACTATATTTTTCTTCACTTCCCTGTTCTCATCTCTTCCTCCATCCCTTTCCCAGAAGCAAAATGTGAGGTGAGAGACCTCCCTAAACTTGTATATAAATTTCTTCTAAATCTAGTATCTGCAATTCATTCTCAAAAACATCATACCTATTTTATAGTACCACAAAGAGAATATAAAATTCTATTCTTCAACTCCAAATGTTATCTTTTAAATTTTAGTATTTTTTTTAAGTTTTATGAATCTGAGGAGAGAAAACTATATATGAATTTGCATTTTCCTGAATACTAATGAGACTCATCATCTTTTCATTTGTTTTTATGGATGCTGGTATTTCTTCTGTATGTAAGCTTTGTTCATACGCTTTGTTCACTTGTCTTTTTCCCATAGACTTATAAAAGATCATGCACTGTGGATGTATATCTTCATCTTTTAAATAGGTAATAATAAATATGGGTATATCGTTGTTTTCCTCAGCATGTTGCTTTATTTTTTGCTTTGTGTATGGTATCATTTGTTGTTCAGCAACTTTTAATTTCGAAATGGCAAAAGTTTCACTCTTTTTCCTTTATGCTGTCAGGTTATAAATTTGATATCGTAAGTACTTCCATATCACCAAAATTATAAAATAAGTCCCATTTCTTTCCTTTTAATATTTAATGTGCTTAGAATTTGTTTTATGTGTATGTTGTGATTTAGAAACGATTTGTCCTTGCTTGAATTGCCAGTCATGTCTATGCCATTTGTTGACAGCTCTCTCTTCTCCACTGATAGAATGAATTTCCTTTCTATAAATCAAACACCAAAATACAAATGAACTGTTTTAAAGGACTCTCTTTTTTCCATAACTTGTCTGTTTCTAAAAGATTAATGATTAATCTTTCTAGCTTTGCAATATATTTTCAGATTGGGTAGATATCATTCCTTATTCTCTTCCTAAAGATGGTCTAATTCTGTGTAACCTTTTTTTTCAGATGACCTTTAGAATTATCTTAAGGTTATTGAAAAATCCTCATGTAATGTTTTACAGATTTCTTATTAATTTCATCTCTAAGTACTTCAAAATTTTGCTATTAAAATATTTTGATTGAAAATTGCTGTGATTTGAAATTTTAAAAAATTCTTATTTGTCACTGATTTACTCAATTCTTTTGTTACCTGTGACAGCTTCTCAGTTGATTCTCTTTGGACTTCTAAGCAGGCAGTCATAAAAAAAGTATCCAGAGCCTTTCTTTTCTTTTCTTTTTTTATTGCATTATTAAGATATCTGTATACTAAGGGCAACAGCACAAATTCTTACCTTATCCCTGATTATTCTGGGAATATTCCAAATGTTGCAACCTTATAGTACTTGCTATAGATTTGTGGTAAATAGCCTTTTTCACACTAAAAAAGTCTTTCTTCTTCAATTTGCTGAAATATTTGGATTTTTAAAAAATTCAGTCATAGGTATTGGACTTTATTAAATTGCATTTGCATTAATTAAGGTAATTATATAGTTTTCTTTAATATGCTAATGAACCTACGGACTGCATTTAGAATCTTTTTAGGGAATTGCACATGTTTTTCTGGGGAATTGAATTTAGAATTTTCTAATGTTAAATAATTGCTACATTTTTGGGATAAATTCTACTTTTTATGTCATACTTTTAAAATTTATATTTAGTTTGCTAATTATTTAATGTGTTTCATCTATTTCATAAATGAGTTTTGAACTGTTTTTCTGTTAATGATACTACTATATGATTTAAGTTTTAATATTAAGCTCTTCTTACTGAATGAGTTGATAGGTTCTCCTAGTTTTGATTGTTTTTTCTCTGTATGCTTGGCATAGTTTATAATGCATGGCAATTTACCATTCCTTGAAATTTATCCAGACTTGTGACTTTTTCTAGGGGCTGATCTTTTGCTATATTTTCAGTATCTTTATTGTCCTTACTATATTTAAATTTTCTATTTCTTTGTAATGCAAATTGGGCATTATAATTTGGATCTAAAATGTCCCCCAAAGGCCCTGTGCTCAAGGCTCAGTCACCAGCCTGTGGTATTATTGGGAGGTAGTGGGAAATTAGGCATTGGGACCTGGTGGAAATAATAGATCACTCAAGGCATGTCTTTGAAGGAGATATCTTTTCCTGGGTCCTTCCCTCATCTCCCTACTCTCTCTCTTTCTTTCCTGGAAGCTATGAAGTGAACAGTTCTATTCTACCACAAGCTCCCTGTCATGATGTTCTTCCTCACGAGAGGCCCCAAAGTGAAGGGTCCAAGTGACCACAGACTAAAATCACAAGAAATCTTTCCTCCTTTAAATTGTTTTTCTCAGGTATTTTGCCATAGCAATAGAGAACTGACTGATGCACTGAGATATCCATAATTCCTAGAAAAGTTGTTCAAACTATATTTTGATAGTTTAAAATTATTATACTGGCATTTTATTTTTAAAATATTTCATATCTCTACTTACGTGTCTTTCTCATTTCTGATATAGCTTGTATAATCTCTCTTTTTTCCTTAGTCAAATACTTCCAAAGTTTTGTCTCTTTCTTCATAGGCTCATCTGCCTGTATTGTCTGTTATTTTGTTGTCGTCTTGTTTTTTGCATTTATATTTCAATTTCTTTGTTCTTCTGAGGGATTTCTTTTTTAGTCATATTTGGCCTGTTTATTTAAATGCTTAATCCATTTATTCATAGTCTTTTATTGTTTTACAAAAAACAATAAAAATGTTTTTAACATCATTTTACCTCAAAATTTAAGCCCATCCGTCAAAGTTCTGCTTTGGCTGCATAAAAAAAATTTAGATATTGTGGAAATTTTCAAATAATGTGTAATTTCTGTTTTAATTTCTTCTTTAATATAAATTACTTAGAGGCTGGGGATATAGCTCAGTTGGTAGAGTGCTTGCCTGTCAAGCACAAGGCCCTGGGTTCAATCCCCAGCACTGCAAAAAAGAAAAAAAAATAAACTATATATATATATATAT
>JAJEJO010003473.1:448420-486852 GCA_020662805.1 Glaucomys volans | reverse complement strand
GAATCTGTTTTTTATAAGCCACTATCTTTTGTGACCTCTTAGGAATGCAGCCTAGACTCATCCTAACAAACACACAAACATTTTGCAGTTCCAGAGTTTACTTTCAACACATCAGTTATAGTGATTTCTTTAAACTGTAAATCAGATCTCTTCACTTCTCCCCTCAAAACCCTTAATACAGTCTCTTTCCAGAGCACAAGCCAAAGTCATTGGTCATGGAACAGGCATTGCATAATCATCAACTCCTCCTCGCCTCTTACTCCTCTTATCCTGGCTTTCTCTACCCCAGCTCCCGTGGGCCACCTTGTTATTCATGGCTCACCCTGTCAATTCTGCTTCTGCACAGGACTCCCTCCCTCCTCCTTCAGATCTCAGCTCCTCAGTGAGGTCTTCCCCACTGCTCTCATTTAAATGTTACAACACCCTTTCTCTCCCCTGGTCCCCCCATGTCCTGCTCCATTTCTCTCTATAGCACCCATTTCCATCTGACTGCATGTTTTATTTGTATTATTTAATGTCTGTCTTCTGCAAGAACATAACTCCAGGAAGGTGGGAATTGTTGCCTATTTTGGTCATTGCTATGAACCCAAATCTATATGTAACCTGGAACATATAGTAAGTACCCAAGAAATAACTGCTAATTAATGAGTTAGTACATTCTTGAATTTGTTGTTGACTGTAAGAACAAAACAAAGTTGTGGGAGGCAGACTGCATGAGGAGAAGCAGGAAAGTGTGCTGGCTAATAACACTGACTTGGGAACAGATTTGTGTTTGAACCCCAGCTCTGTCATTACTAGCTTTGTGACCAAATGATCAGCATCGTCTATCAATTAATTTGTATAATGTATGGGAAGGCAAGTCTCTAGAGAATAAATATGTTTGAGATGAAAGAGAACAAACTAAGAATTATTCTTCACCTCAGCCCAAATAAAATATCTGAACCTTGCCTTCCTCTTAACACGTCTCCTTGAACCTTTCACTTCTGAGTCCACTGATCCCAGGGCTTTCACCATTCCTGAATTATCACAAAGTTGTTTCCCAGCATTTTTTCAGGGCAACCTCTATCAGGATCATCTGGTATGCCTAGGAAAATTCAGATTCCTGTTTTCACAGATTTACTAAATGGAACTCCAAAGGGGCAAGGACTCTATATAATAAATTCCCTGTTATTATGATACAAATCAATATTTGAGAATGACTAGTTTCCAAGCTTGGGTTAATCATTCTTTGGACAATATGGCTGAACAGGCTCACCATGGTACACATGAGAGCTCTCTGAAACAGGACACTCAGGTCTCATCTGATTTCCTCACTCAAGTGTGAACATCTAGGTTTGCATTTGCCTAAGTGGGTACACCACTCTGGACAAAGAGAATTACATGCTTATTCATATTTGTATAAATTAGAATATTTAGATAAGCACAAAATTAAGATGAGATCATTTAAGGATAAATAGCCAGAACCCAGTAAACAAATAACCTCTAACTATAGAACCATTAATATGTTTTCCCCCTTTCTGCTATCTTTAATACTCTTCATCTATTCTAGCTGGTTACCGTTCAACTCTGATAGGAAAGAAGTGTAATGGGAGTCTCCATCTATATCCAGAGTGATTTTGTGTCTGTTCTAGTATTAGAATCTGTTGGGATTCTTTCTGCTTACATTCTTCCCTTGATTGTCTCCCATCCCCATGGCCAGTTCATAAGACCTTTCCCTCTGAATATCTGGTTTCTAACTGGGGTCTGCTATTACAGATTCTGAATACTGCAGCCATGGTGTTACTTGCTCTGTCTATCACTGGGCCTGGGAACTCCATGGCCCACAAGGGAAACTTTGGATATTGACACATTATGGGTTCAGGTTGGAAACGAGAACACTTTTATTTTGGGCACATTCTTTGGTTTGGCAGGTTCATCGACCTGTAATCATGTTCTCTGGTTCTATATGACATTTCCCATACCTTCTGCTCACTAGTAAGTGAGCCTAATTCTACATGTTTCTAGCTTCTTCTCGTGGGTCGCTCAGACACTACAATCCTTCCAGCTGAGCCCAGCTAAATATAACAAGTTTCACTTCACAAGGGAAAACTTAGAGTTACCAACAAAGACAGAAGTATCAGACACATCTGGTGAAATAGGTGAGATTGGGGAGGGGAAAAATGGGGTATTCAAGCAAACTAGGAATGTTTGATAAAAATAGTTATATATCACAAAAGTGTAGCAAAGGAGAGTTTCACTAAAATTGAGAGATGACCATAAGAAAATGTGAGTTTGAACATCAGCTCAAAAGAGGTCAGATTTTAAAAGTCAAGTATCAGAACTTCCTCCCTCAAGCCAGAGTGCCCTGTTTCTTGGGCATAGTAGGTGGGATCATGTCAGTAAGGTCTAACATTCAAGATTAGAGGTGCTGTCTTAAAGATCTTGGGTCTTGGATGGAAATATCACAGTAAGTAGAACTCAAGGCAATAAAGCAAGGCTACACTCGGGGACGGCAACAGGATGGAAGAGGTGGGATGCTTCATGACAGATTAGAGTTTAGGGCAACCACTTGAGTGCTCCCCTGTGAAGTAATTTAGGACCCAAGAAGAAGCCCTTTTCTAGGAATTGTATAGAAATAAGACATGGAAAGGCAAGCATACGAATGCAGATCCAATAAATTCACTGAGCACTTAATCAGCTTTATAAACAATCCCAACTAAAAGTCTTTGTATAAACTTATAGCCTTCTGATGGGAATTATTTAGACCTCATTGGAGAACAAAGTTATCAATTTTTTCCCCTAGAGACTCATCTTTTCATCTATAATATGGATCCAATACCTCTTCACAAGTTTGCTGTATCAAATGAAACTAAGTCTATGACAATCCTTATTATCAACAGGTAGATAATTATAATTATGATTCTTATATGTAATGTATATGAACGAGGGAGAAAAATGGATGGATATTGTAGGATGCCATTTTTGTGAGAAATGATAAGAAAAAATGAAATGAAGCTAAGCCAGTTGAACCAGACAAATTGTCTGAAAGCAAAAGATGATTCACAAAGTGCTAATCAATGTCAAATACAGCAGCTGGGGACCACATTCATGGATATAGCCTTAAGCATAGAACAAGAACCAAAATAAATCCATACCTAGGAAAACTATCCAAGAGGTTGGAGCTGGTATCAAAAAATAAATTAGAAAATAAACACAAGATAAATTCTGGTTAAGACAGAACTTAAAAATAGTTGGAATGTATCAGGGACCAATTGGGAGGGGGGGTGTTAACTCCATACTTTGGGGCGAGTCTGCCAGATTTACAAGGCCTTACATATTCAGACATGCAGTGCTATACACCTCATCCTGGTCGTTCTAAGAGAGTACTGCTTTGTACTTGTCATAGTATAATTACTAATAAGATCTATTTTCACTTTTAAATGCCTTCTGAAAAGTTGGAAATGAGTAGGGAAAATGAGATGGTCAGCAGACAAGAACACCAGAAACAATTGCAAAGGGAACAGAAATGTAGGTGTGCCAGGCAAAGCCCTATAGCACTGCTTTGGAGTTAGGTTGGATCATGTTTTAGGCCTCAATGGCAACATTTGCGCTAAAGCCCGTGTGTATTTTTGAGAGTGAACAAATATTTCCTCCTCATTCTCCTTGATATTCTGTCTGCTTTTGTAAATTTTCTAGCCAGCACAAAACAAGGGGATAAAATATCTGAGATCAAGCAAAAATTTGATACAATTTAAAAACTTTAATTTTTTTTTTTTAAACTGTGCCTTTCTTTTTGTTGATTATTTAGAGATACCTCTGTGCAGTGGTTCTGATGCTATGTTCTTACCTGAGGCTAGAGGGAATTTATCTTCAATGCTGCTTTGTTCCAAGGGCACTTAATCAAGAGTGTGAACTGTGCAGAGATCATGGAAAACCAGAACAATAAAAGTAAAGGATGCATTGCTTTAGGAGGCAAGGCTAGGAAATTGCATTCATAATAGGGGCAAATGAGCCCAGGATATGAAAACAAGCTGAAGATCAATACCAGGTTGATGCAGAAACTGGTGCAGAAATGATTTAACATGAATCAAAGGCAAATAAATGCTATAAGCTGCACTGAGTCACATAGTATGCTGTCCTGCAGTCTGCTCATGAATTTACTTCTCACACAGATAGAGGAACAGATATCTAACTAAGCCACTTATCTCTTCCCCCAGTTCTCTTCCAAACTTTGCGTGGCTTTGTATAATTCAGACTAATTTTGCTTGTGTCCTTACTGAGGTTCACTCTGTCCACTTTCTTGCCCCTGTAGAATCCACTACCATGGCCTTTTATGACCTCGGAGATTGGGGCTGCTGAGGGCCACCACTTCTGTTCCTTTCAAGCCTGCCCTATCTCTCTTATACAGCAGAGTATCAGAGGCAAATGTGTGATCTTTGCAGCAGTGTGCGAAGGAATTTAAAATTGATACTTGGCAGGGGAATGCCTTCATTCCTTTCAGTGACATGGTTATTTATTCAGTCTTTTGTTTAATTCCATGGGTGAGTCATGTGTTGTTTTCAAATTAAGAATGACCCTCAGGTACAGTCTTAACCTCTGAAAAGCCCTCTTGCACTAGGTGAAAGCACATGAGTAAGGTCTCCCATGGGATGAAGTCCCAAACCTCAATTTGAAGAGTCTCCTCTTTCTTATTATTGCCAATAGGCTATTTTTATGGTTTTATGAGCACTTGCTTCTTAGGAAACCCAGAGCTGAGAGTGTGTCTCCATTTTGTAGGAGACTGACGAAAAGCTTTCAGGCAGGTCAGAAAGAGGACTGGAGAAAAAGTGTTTTATTGAAGCATGTTGCCAGGGGATTTCATGAGTCTATGAAAAAGCTTCTTCATCTTTCATCCAATTGTGTTTATTTAACTACACTACAAAACAAACAGGGCAAAGGAGGTACCCAAGATAAAGAAATATCTGCCAGAGGCCATAATACTGAAGCAGTTTATGTCACTTGACTAAGTTACCCAGAGGGTTAGAGAAGATTGAGCTATTTTTTTAAAATTTTACTTTATATTGCTATTCTTTTTGTTTTAAACTTATGAAGCCTGAACTCAGTAAACTCAGTACCCAGCCTTCCAAAATCCAAACCAAGCTATTCTAACTAGGGGTGGACATCCTTATTTCCTAAGGGTTGGTTTATTTAGGATGGAGGAGTATGTGAGCTTTCCATCACTATAACAAAATACCTGATATAAACAAAATAAAAGAGGGAAATGTTCATTTTGGCCCATACTTTCAGGTTTTAGCTTATGGCCTTTTGGCCCCTTTGTCTTTGGGACTGTGTTGGCACAATACATCATGACAAGAGCAGATGGTGGAGAAGAACTATTCTTCCTATAGTGGCAGGAAAGTAAACAGAGGGTCCCCAAATTCCCTTTCAAGAATTTGCTGCTAATGACCTAACTTCCTTTTATCAGGTCCCACCCCAAAAGAATTCATTACCTCCCAGTAATGCCAGGGACTGGGTATCAAGCCTTCAACACACAGTCTCTCAGGCATATCCAAAATCCAAACTATGGCAAAGATCTTTAGCCCTACTTTACTCCTTGAATCTAAATTCCTAAAGGGAAGCCAGGATGTGGGTACAATTATAGAGTATAGATGACTCTGTGGGCACAAGGGTTAAGAACTATTAAACTATACCATGTTATCAATAAATAGGAAAAAAAGTCTAAATGACTACACAAGTTTATTTTTCTGTCGTTTTCTAAGACTGAGATCTTCATTATAACAACAATGTGCTAGTCATCTATTTTATTTTTGTTACTGTGACAAAATACCTGAGAAAAACAACTTAAAGGAAGAAAGATGTATTTTGGCTCTGGGTTTCAGACTCCATTGTTTCTGGACTTGTGACGAGACAGTATATCACAATGGAAGTGTGTGACAGAGCAAAGCTACTCATCTCATAGCAGCCAGGAAGCAGAATAGTGGGGAGGTTCCGGGGTCAAAATATATCCTTCAAAGACATGCCCCCATTGACATGCTGCCATCAACTGACCCCACCTCGTAACAGCCCATTCTGTTATGAATTCATCAATACTTTGACCCAGTGATAAAGTGAGAATCCTTATGATCTATTCACTTCCCAAACTCCAGTCCCTGAGCATTGCTTCACTGGGGACCAAGCCCTCAGCACATGAGCCTTTGCAGGCACAGTTCATATTGCAACCATCTGAATTGCTTCCCTTCCCTAGGATACAACATATGAAAGCTGAAAGTCTGGAATAATGCATATGGATACATTCTATTCTAGGAACAGACCACAGAAAGCTGAATCCTGGGCCTATTCAAGGTAAATACTTAAAGAAAATTGAACTTAGGTTCATCTACTCTTAGAGGAAACAAGAATGGGTTGGTGTGGTACCTAAGCCTGACAGGCGGGCTGGCTGATAGCCAGAAGGGTATTTTCCAATAGACATTTGTTGTTGTTGTTTTAACCCACCACCACTGAACCACACCAACATTTCCTCTTGCTTGATATCCTTGTGAACACTTGATGCCTTCAGTCTTTTTAACTTCAGCATTCAGGTACATGTATGGAGATTTCCCATTATAATTTTTCTGTGATTTTCCTGATGCTTAAAATATTTAGCACTTTTTCATATGTTTATTAGCTGCTTAGATATCTTCTTTTGTGGAATTTCTATTCAGGCATTTGTGCCCATTGTTTTATTAGGTTTTATCTCATTTCTTACTGACTTATAAGAGTTCTTCATATTTTTCATTCATTGGTGCTGTCTTTTGACAAGCACATTTTCTAATTTTAATCTAATCTGCTATATAAATGTTTTCCTGTAGGTTGGTGTCTTTTGTATCATGTTAAAATTTCCTTACGTAATAGTAGCTCCTAACTCCAAGGCTTGTTACAGGAATTAAATGAACTGATGCTAAACAGAGTGCGTGGCTCATGGTACTACATTTGGCATTTGTTAGGATGTTGCCTTTGCTGGTGCACAATCCCACAAGCTCTGTCATCTCCTAGATTCCATCAAAAAGTTTCACTTACTCCCATCTGACTAGATGATTACATGGCTGCCTTCAACATGAAAACATGGAGACTTGTCACCTTAACTCCAGTGGCTTATTCTCACTCATTTGGAGCAAGTCAATCAGAGACACAAATATAGTTCCCAAAGCATCAACATGTCTTCTAAGGACAGTAACCACATCAAATTGGTTTTCCCTTCTTTTATCCTGGCTGTCAATGACATTACACATTAAGTTTAAAGTCTTGATTTTAATTTTCAGGTAATTAAAAGACGCGATCCCAGCTGCCTTGAGATTATCATACTCCTAACTTATTAGTGCTATCCACCTGTGGGAAGAACAGAGGAGGGTGAATAACTGTCTGTGTCAATGATTTTTTCTGAGGGCACTGTATTCACCTCTGCTTTAGCTCAAATTCAGATCACAGGTTTTATTTATGTGCTCAGTGCTAGAGCCCAAATATGAAGGACCTGGGTTGGACTGCTAACACTGAAAAACAAAAAAGGTCAATCAAGTGTTCTTATATGTAGTTCATGTTCAACATGCCATCGAAGTAAGATCTTTCAGGAGGAAATTGAGTCTTATAGGAGGTCTAATTTACCTGTCACTTGGTACTTCATCATGAGTTGACAATATTGATTGAATGAATATGATATATATGACAAATTATACATGTGATAGACTATAAAATATATTTCATCAGCTTCTAACTGGATAAATAAGTAAATACCTCACTTTCATAATTCAAATCTTGACTAGATCTCGGCCCACTCTTGGGGAGGATGGTGGGTAGTACCATGAATTACATGTAGCAAGCTTCAAGTTCTTTTGGTTCTACTGCAATTCCAGCATTCATTTATCCATTTGATCACCAAACAATATGTCAGTCATATAATATGTGTAAGGCATTGAATTAAATTACATGAAGCACACAAGAAAACAAAGATGCATTCAGCCCATGCATTCACCTTGAGGCATGGTGATCCAGTTGAATGGCATCTGTAAGCCAGTAGTTATCAAACTTGGGTTTTATTGCCTGGAAAATGTTTAAAGTACCCAGGCTCCACTTGAAAAACTTTCAATTTTATAGATTTGTGTTTCAAATTTTAGTTCTGCTTTTTAAACAAGCTTTTTGTTAATTTTGAGACAGGGTCTATAGTTTAACACTTACCTCCAGTGTAGAAGCAAATTTTGGAGGCAGGATTGTAACTGTTCTAAACAACTAAATTCAAATCAGTAAGCTCCAGAGTATGGTGGAAGACACCTGGTCCACCTCTAGACCATGGCTGGTGTCTTAATCTTGCTCTTATCTTGAAAATTGAGCTAAAGCACAACGAGGACTTGGAGCTCAGATAATTCTTAAGATTATGGTGTGAATAGTCCCAATACCTAAACCTTTAAATGATAGATAAAATATAATCCATTTAGTAAGTGTTAAATGTGCAACAAGGCTTGCCAGATTGTTCATGGAATTCCATAATTGCCAGAAAAAGAGATAAAAGAGTAAGTTAAGGTAATAAATGAGTGGTCTGATACTGTTTCAGCTCTGGAAGGTAGAGGGAAACATCTAGATACTTGGGTTTGTGTACCTAGTATTGGTGGTGAAGTAAGGGTAGGTCTCAAGAAAAATTGATATGCAGGCCTGTGAGTCTTCTGTGTTGGAATCTCATTTTGTATTATTTTTGAAATTCTGGAGTTCTCAATTCAAAAAGTTAGCAAAACATTATGGAGTAACTGGCAAAAGAAAACAAAACTACTCAGGAAGAACATTTGTACAATTCAAAGCATAAAATTTCCTAAGTAAGAAAAAACAAGTCCCAGTGAACATGGATCACAATCAAAACTCACAAAATACATGAGCAACAATCAATCATGAATTTTAAAAAATCAGAAGATGAAATAAGAATGAAAATAAGCACCCAGGAACTTGAAACAATAGAATGGCAATCATAGAGTTTTGGAAAAGAAAATTTAAAATGATTTAAAAATTAAGTGGAAAGAATTAAAACCTTAGAGAATGAAAACAACTAAGACTTTGAAATGAAAGCATTTATCTGAAATGTAAGACACAATAATGATTTAAGCAGCATAATGACAAGAGCCACAGAGAAATTAATAAACTGTAAGACAGTACTGAGGAAATTACTATCCATGAAGTTCTGAGAAAGTAAGACTGCAAAGATGAATAAGAAGTTAGGAGAAATTCCCAAAAAACCAAAGGCCCAATGTTTTCTCTGATATTCAGATGTTAATGGGGGTAGGGAAGAATAGAAGTACTTTGGATTAGACAAAGGGGAATGAAAGGAAGGGAGGGAGAGTGGGAATAGGAAAGATAGTCGGACAATATTATCCTATGTGACTACATGACCAATGTAATTCTACATCATGTACAACCAGAAGAATGAGAAATTATACTCCATATATGTATAATATGTCAAAAGATATTCTACGATCATGTATAACAAATTAGAACAAATTTTAAAGGTTTTAAAAAGGCAGGAGATAGGAAAATAGGAAAAAGTCAGCATTTCTATAACATTTGCTTTATAAAAAGATAATTAAAATATTCAAAGATAAATAGTTATATAGTTTCCAGATTTGATGAAATTCACAAATCTTAAAAGTTGATGAAGCATAAAAGCCCCAAGCCAAAGAAAAAATATTTTGGAACCGAGGATTGAACCCAAGGGCACTTAACCACTGATCCACATCTCTAGCTCTTTTTTATTTTTTATTTTGAGACAGGGTCTTGCTAAGTTGTTTAGGGCCTCTCTAAATAGGTGAGACTGGTCTCAAACTTGCAATCCTCCTGTCTTAGCCTCCAGAGTTGGTGGGTTTATAGGCATGCACCAGCTGAAGAATTTTTTGAAAAATCTAAATCAATTGATTCCCTAGGGAAACTTTAGAACACCAAAGGAAAAGGTAGTTTAAAGACAATGATAGATAAAAGACAAATCACTCACAAAGAAGGAATTATAAATGGGGCAGACTTTCAATAGCAGTAAAAGAAGTCAGAAGACAGTAATAGCATCCCCCCGGTATTAAGGGAGAATAAATATTCACTCCATCTAAACCATCATTCAAAAGTCAGAAAGAAATACAGACATTAAAAAGCTGAGAGGATTTTACTACAGAATGTACATCAAAAAGAGGGAAGTTGAACAGAGAATGAGGAAGGAGAATGCAATAGAATGTTGAGAACTAATGACAGAAAGATAGTCTAAATATGAACCAATGTAACGAGAATGGACTCAACAAAGGAAAATAAACTATTAATAGCGTAACAGTTATCATAAGATGGGGTCAAAATATTGAAAATCAGAATATGGGAGGCTGGTGATCAGAGTTATAAGTAATCTGAGGCCCTTACATGATCTGGGACAAAGATGGAGTCCTTGATTAACTTCAACAGTTATGAAGTCAAAACCCCAGACATCTTGAAAGTAAACGAATAGAAAATGATACAACTAAAAGAATAAGCTGGCCATTACATAATCTGAAAATAAACAATTGTCCAGGAAATCAAAATAACCTTGAGCCTGAAGACTCAATGTAGCATCAAAACTCACGTAAGGAAAAATAAATAAATTTCAAAAAGAAATTGACAAACCTCTGACCATGATGAAGATTTTTAACCTATATCTTTCAGTAATTGATAATAAAATCTTAGTGGAAACATTTGAAAAATTAGTCCATGGTTGAGACAACTAGCTGTTGACTGAAAATCTGTGCTCCTTCCTCAATGTGGAGCTGTCCTGCGGCGTGGTTGTCTAGGCCAGGACTTCATCATCCAGCCCCTTTTCATATGAGATGTGACTACGTGACTTCTGGTTGTGTGATTGTGTGTTTGCTTGTTTTGATCCTAAAAGAACAGGAACAGAAATGAATGAATGATAAATTAAAACATCAGTAAAGCATTATTTTCTGCCCATCAGATTGACAAAATCTTAAGTCTTGTAACACAAGGTACTGGTAAGGATATGAAAACAAAAACAAAAACAAAAACTGCAGTACTTCAAGCTTCACCAAGGCAGTTCCAGGACAAGTAAACGCTGGACAGGCAATGGCGTTCTGTGCCTCACCGAGGAAAACTAACCAAACGTGAGCAAAGTAGATCCTCAGGAGCCCAGAAGCAAAATGTCCTCACATGCAGTCTTGGTGCAAAAATTTCAGAAGCGCATGAAGAAGAACCCCAAAATTTCAGTTAACTTCTGAAATTTCTAAGAAATGCTCAGAGGTGGAAGATCATGTCTGTTAAAGAGAAAGGAAAATTTGAAGAGATAGCCAAGGCAGGCAAGGACTGATAGTAAAGAGAAATGAAACCTATATCCCCAGTGCGAGGCCTGCTGTGATGAAACCTGGAACTGCGGGAGGGGAACACTTCGGAGTCAGACCTCAGCAGGAAGTGGGACCGGTGCATGGCGGGTGTCCTGGTGAAGATAGGAACTGGTTTGGGATTAGGAATTGTTTCTCACTTACCTTCTTTAAGAGAAAAATGTGGCCCTTAGCCTTTGGTTCTGGCATGGGACTGGGCATGGCCTACTCCAACTGCCAGCATGATTTCCAGGCTCCGTGTCTTCTAAATGGAAAGCATGTCAAAGAGCAGGAGCAGTGACATGCACTGAGCACATCCCGTTGGGAGGACAGAGAAATCATGTTTACTCCTCAGGAACACTGATGTGCCCTGGAGTGAGCTGACATTCCTCTGGAACAATGTTATCAGTACTGCTTTAAACTCCAGCACACTGTTTATGTATTTGAAACCAAGTCTGCTTCTTGCTTTGTATTTTCTCTCTGGAAAATGTAAGGAGGTGGTCTTAAATAAATTTAAGTAAAAATGGGAAAGAAAAAAAACCCCGGAAATCAATAAATGTAATTCACCACATCGACAGACTTAAAAAAAGTCAAGAACCACGTGATTAATTCAATAGATGTGGAAAAAACATTTGATAAAACACAGCACCTCTTCATACTCAAAACACTAGAAAAAATAGGGGTAGTAGGAACGTTCCTTAACATTGTAAAGGCTATCTATGCTAAGCCCACAGCTAACATCATTCTAAATGGAGAAAAATTGAAAGCATTCCCCCTGAGAACTGGAACAAGGCAGAGATGCCCTCTTTCTCCACTTCTATTCAACATCGTCCTTGAAACTCTAGCCAGAGCAATTAGACAGACCAAAGAAATTAAAGGGATATGAATAGGAAAAGAAGAGCTTAAACTATCCCTGGTTGCTGATAACATGATTCTCTATTTAGAGGAGTCTAAAAATCCACCAGAAAACTTCTGGAACTCATAAATGAATTCAGTAAAGTAGCAGGATATAAAATCAATGCTCACAAATCTAATGCATTTTTATTTGTAACTGATGAATCCTCTGAGAGAGAAATTAGGAAAACTACCCCATTCACAATAGCCTCAAAAAAAAAAAAAAAAAAAAACTTGGGAATCAATCTAACAAAAGAAGTGAAAGACCTCTACAGTGAGAACTACAGAACACTAAAGAAAGATATTAAAGAAAATCTGAGAGAAGATGGAAAGATCTCCCATGTTCTTGGATAGGCAGAATTAATATTGTCAAAATGGCCATACTTCCAAAAGTACAATACAAATTCAATGCAATTCCAATTAAAATCCCAGTGATGGACCTCATAGAAATAGAGCAAGCAATCATGAAATTCACTTGGAGGAATAAGAGATCCAGAATTGCTAAAGCAATACTTAGCAAGAAGAGTGAAGCAGGGGGTTTCACAATACCAGACCTTCAACTATACTACATAGAAATAGTAACAAAAACAGCGTGGTATTGGCACCAAAAGAGACAGGGAGATCAATGGTACAGAATAGAGGACACAGAGACAAACTCACATAAATACAGTTTTCTCATACTAGACAAAGGAGCCAAAAACATACAATGGAGAAAAGATAGCCTCTTCAACAAATAGTGCTGAGAAAACTGGAAATCCATATGCAGCAAAATGAAACTAAACCCATATCTCTCACCCTGCACAAAACTCAACTCAAAATGGACCAAAGATCTAGGAATTAGACCAGAGATCCTGTACCTAATAGAAGAGAAAATAGGTCCAAATCTTCATCACGTTGGCTTAGGATCAGATTTCTTTAACATGACTCCCAAAGCGCAAGAAATAAAAGCAGGAATCAATAATTGGAATAGATTCAAACTAAAGAGTTTTTTCTCAGCAAAGGAAACAATCAGCAATGTGAAGAGAGAGCCTTCAGAGTGGGAGAAAATCTTTGCCACACACACTTCAGATAGAGCACTAATCTCCTGAATCTATAAAGTACTCAAAAATCTTTACACCAAGAATACTAATAACCCAATCAATAAATGGGCCAAGGAAATGAACAGACACTTTACAGAAGATCTAAAGGCAATCAACAGATATATGAAAAAATGTTCAACATCCCTAGTTATAGGAGAAATGCAAATCAAAACCACCTTAAGATTTCATTCACCCCAATTAGAATGTCTTTTATTAAGAATACAGGGAACAACAGGTGTTGGCGAGGATGTGGGGAAAGGGTACACTCATACATTGCTGGTGGGATTGCAAGTTAGTGCAGCCACTCTGGAAAGTGGTGTGGAGATTCCTTAGAGAACTTGGAATGGATCCACCATTTGACCCAGCTATCCCACTCCTTGACCTATACCCAAAGGACTTAAAATCAGCATACTACAATAATGCAGCCACATCAATATTCATAGCTGCTCAATTCACAATAGCTAGATTGTGGAACCAACCTAGATGCCCTTCAATAGATGATTGGCTAAAGAAACTGTGGTATATATACACAATGGAATATTACTCATCCATAAAGAAGAATAAAATTATGGCATTTGCAGGTAAATGGATGATGTTGGAGACTGTCATGCTAAGTGAGCTTAGCCAATCCCAAAAATCCAAAGGCCGAATGATCTCTCTGATAAGTGAATGATGATGCATAATATGGGGTGGAAGAGAGGCAAGAATGGAGGAAGGATAGATTGCATAGAGGGAAGGAAGGGGTGGGATTGGGGTGGGGGAGTAAGAATAATAACAGAATGAGATGGACATCATTGCCCTGTGTACATGTATGATTACACAGATTGTGTGACTCTACTTCGTGTCCAACCAGAGAAACAACAGCTGTACTCCATTTGTGTACAATGAATCAAAATAAATAAATTTTAAAAAAGAAAAATAAAAAGAAAAAATAAAAATAAAAAAATAAAAAAACCTATATCCCTTCCAAAGGAGAAGCTGAAAAGCTCAAGGCTCTTCATGCATGCAAGAGGTTTCCTTGGGCCTTTTTCTTCCTGTGCTTTGAGGACAGTCTTAAATTGAAAGAGAGCATGCTAGAGGATGGATCCACTGGTGACATTGAAAAGAATCTGGGAGAGGTGTGGTATAACACTGCTGCAGATGACCAGCAGCCTAACAGGGAGAGAAGGCTGCTGAGCTAGAGGAACAAAAAGAAAAAGGCATCACAGCATGCTAAACTAAAGGAAAGCTTGATGTGGAAAAAAAAGAATAAAGTTGTCAATAATGAAAAAAATGGAAGAAAAATGAAGAGAAGAAAGAGGAGAAATATAAAGACGTAGACCAGGACCATGAGAATGTGTAAGTAGGTCCCAGCAGTTTTTTCTTGTGTATAAGCATTTAACTCCCTTGTACACACCTTGTTTCCTTTTAAAGGAAAAAAATATATTGAAATGTAAGGCTGCAAAAGACTTATTTTTAAACCGTACTCTACCTTAGTGTGTGTGTGTGTGTGTGTGTGTGTGTGTAGTTAATATAACGTAAAATGTGTTTTTAAACAGTCCAGTCTTGGTAGCCACCAACCTGGCCTGGTACAGTATGAGGGTTGAAAACTGGCAAGGGAATTTAAAGCAGATTCATCTTGGTGCCCAGCACAAATCAGTTACATATGAGGTTCATAGTTTTTTCATCTTCAATTGTCTCTGATGTATCTTATACAAAGAATTGTTTTATTAAATGAACACAGCTCTATAATTACAAAAAAACAAAAGCAAAACAAAAAAAAAATCACAACCATTTTATTGATATTCTGCGTGCTTCTAAGTAAATGCAATTTTTAATTAAAAACTAGAAGGCATATATTTTTCGTGAGGGTTATATATTGATATAACTACTTTGAACTGTAATTTGGCAATGCATGGAAAAGCTGAAGGGGTTAACATTTCATGATCCAAAAAGTCTATGTGTAGGTATCTAGACAACTAGAATAAAAGAATTTCAAGACTTGTACAAGGACATGCATTTAACTTAACTGTCCATCAGAAGGAAATAGATCACTACACTATATTTTATTCATAACAACAAATATCATAAATCAGCTCTACTAGATTAACCAGATCTGCATGTATCATCATGAAGAAATCCTAATAATGAAAAGAGGAGAGAAATATCAAATTCAAAAAGCACATTTCCTATGAGACATTACTTAGGAAACTGTTTAAGAACATAAAGAGTAGGATGCATTGAATGAACCCATGCCTAAGTGGAAAGCATGCAAAGTCATGCAAAGCAATACCACACATCAATTCACCATAATAACTATCTCCAGAATGCAGGAGAAAGAATGGAGAAAGAAGGTTTGGCCGTCTCTCTGATTTCTTTATTTGGTTACCTAAGTGAAGCAAATGTGATAAAACAGTAATGTCTCTCAAATCTGGATACTGAGAACCTGTTGCCTATCATATTACTTTTTGTGCTTTACCATGAATTTGAAACAATAAAAAATCTAGATGCCCTTCAACAGATGAATGGCTAAAGAAACTGTGGTATATATACACAATGGAATATTATTCAGCCATAAAGAATAATAATATTATGGCATTTGCCGATAAATGGATGGAATTGTAGAATATCAGGCTAAGTGAAATAAGTCAATCCCAAAAAGCCAAAGGCCAAATGTTTTCCCTGACAAGTGGATGATGATATATAATCGGGTGGGGGGCTAGGGGGTGAGAGAAGAATGGAGGAACTTTAGATTGCTTAAAGGGAAATGAGAGGGGGAGGGGGAAAGGGTATGAAAAATGGTGGAATGAGAGAGACATCATTACCTTTTATACATGTATGATTACATGAATGGTATGAATCTACATCATGCACAACCATAGAAATAAAAATTTGTACCCCATTTGTGTACAATGAATCAAAATGCAGTCTGTAAAAGTAAAAATAAAAAATAAAAAAATACTATTTGAAATAGTATTTCAAAATAAAATACTCCTGGTCTATAGGTCTAAAGAGTCAAACAATAAATCCTTAACTTTTAGGTAAGATGAGTTCAGATAACACAGGTGCAAGTGCTCCTAATCCTGACAGTCTGCATGTTAAAAATCCATATGCAGTTATGGCATAACATTTAATATGAATCTACTAAGTATTTTAAGTTCTGAATAGTTATTTTATTGCTTCAACAAAACAATATACTCACTTCTTTTATAATTCTTCAAATATACAGAAATTTTTCTTTTAAAAAAATGGAAAAAGAAGCCGGGTGTGGAGGCGCATGCCTGTAATCCAAGCTACTTGGGAGGCTAAGTCAGGAGGATCGCAAGTTCAAAGCCAGCCTCAGCAACTTAGCGAGGCCCTAAGCAACTCAGTGAGACCCTGTCTCTAAATAAAATACAAAATAGGGCTGGGGATGTGGCTCAGTGGCCGAGTGTCCCTGAGTTCAATCCCTGGTTCAAAAAAAATGGAAAAAGAGGGGCGGTGGTTGTGACTCAGTGGTAGAGCAGTGGCCTACCCCATGTGAGGCACTGGGTTTGGTCCTCAGAACCACATTAAAATAAATAAATAAGTAAAATAAAGGTTTAAAACAAGAATGCTTAAAAAATGTAAAAAAGAGGCTGGAGGTGCAGCTCAGTGGTAGAACTCTTGCTTAGCATGTACAAGTCCCTGGGTTCCACCCCCAGTACCACAAAAACAAAACAAAACAAAAAATTTAAAGGGCTTGGTGAAGGAGAAAAAGATGTAAAACTTATATAATGAGTTGAGATTCCCTTTTCTGAAGTAGGAGAATAATTTTCTTATTACCACTGTATAATGTTCTCCTTCGTCAGCGAGATTGGCATATCCTGATGGGTTGTTATAAATGCAAGACCGACTGGAAGAGATAAAGAAATGCATACTTAATTTTGTAGATTCTTTATCTATGATCAAATTTACAATCTACCTGGAAAAATGTATTTTAAAACTCTGTTTCTTTTCCTTTCCCTTTTAATTCTCCCCTTTCAGTTCTTTTTTCTCTTCTTTTGCATCTTGTTCTTTTTCTTCTCCATCAGTTCATTTTTACATGCTGGATGTCATGTTTTGTGAGTGATATCTCATGTAATTTTCATAGAAATGAAGGAGATGCTTTTATTTTCATTTGTTAGGTTGTAGAACTGAGACTTTAATAAGTGAGAAATGAGCAAGTCATGCAGGTACCATGGAGCAACACCAGGTTTACAAACCACGACTTCTTGAAGACTAAAATGTGTGTTTTGAGTTTTGAGGGTCCTGAAAAGTTGAACCACCCGAGGAACCATCTGAACTGGGCATCTCCGCCCAGGTTCTGTTTTTAAAAGGAGAAGCCTAGCTTGAGTGGACACTTTAAGCAGAAATCCAGTTAAAAGAACAATTCTGAATGAGGAAATG
Source organism: Glaucomys volans (assembly GCA_020662805.1). Classification (NCBI taxonomy): domain Eukaryota; kingdom Metazoa; phylum Chordata; class Mammalia; order Rodentia; family Sciuridae; genus Glaucomys; species Glaucomys volans. The sequence goes on along the minus strand of JAJEJO010003473.1, from coordinate 469,163 downwards.
AAAAACCCAGAGGATTCTGATACCATTAAGCAGAACTTTTGAGTATCTGTGAAGACTCTATCTTTGAAGAATTACCAATCCAAAATAGCTCTAGTGAAAGAAGTAATTTGTTCACTCAAGTTGCTTCCTCTCTCCGGGAGCCAAGGTGAAGAAGTTTCTTCAGGCATGGCTGGATTCAGGGTACATAGTGTGTCCTCAAGTCTTGCCTTCTTCCAGCTCCACTACTTCATGGCTGCCAATGGAGCCAGCTTCATCCCTTGGGGTTTTAAGGGAGCTGCAGCAGCTTCTGATTCATGACTTTTTCATTTCAAAATCAGAAGAAAGATTTTTTTTTTAAACCAACCTGTTTTTTTAGGGAGTGGGCAGGCTCTCTGAAAGGAGCATTGCTTAAGTCAGATGACAATCCCTAAAATGATCCACATTCCCTCGAAAACATTTTGATTATCTAGCAAGGTCCTAAACAATTCACCGAGATCCTGTCTCAAAATAAAAAATAAAAAGGGCTGGAGAACTGGCTCAGTGGAAAAGCACGCCTGGGTTCAATCCCTGATACCCAAAAACAAAAAGAAGGAGGAGGAGGAGCAGCAGCAGCAGCAGCAGCGCTCAGAAATTAAGGAAATGAAAAAGATCAATAAAGGGGGTGATACCTGAGCTGAGCTTGGAAATGGGCATTATTATAAGCAGAAGGGACAACGTGGGCAAGTGTACTGAGGTAACAAAAGCATAGTCAGTTTCTCAATTTCAATAATAGACTATAATTATACGGGATATCACCACTGGGGAAACTGGGGGAAAGGTACACCAGACCTCTTCTGTAATTTTTTGTGATTCTATAGTTATTCCCTCCATCCCTCCACCCCTCCATCCCACAAAAATGTTTTAAAAATTAGCACATTGTATGTAGTGTTCTCAACTTGCTGGACATTGCTGGAGCACCTGCTGAGAGGTAGGGTTTGGAAGAAGATGCACCAGGAATGGCTTGCAGACACCTTCTTAAAAGGTAGACTCACCGCTTTGGACCTTACCCCATGTTGTTGGAGGACTTTGAAGGGGTTGAAGCTAGGAACTGACTTTCTCTTTAAAAAAAATATTTTTACTAGTTGTTCATGTGTATTTTTAAATTTATTTGTATGTGGTGCTGAGAATCGAACCCAGTGTCTCACACATGCTAGGCCAGTGCTCTGCCACTGAGCCACAACCCCAGCCCCCAGGACCTGGTTTTCTTCCTGCTCCTTGCTCATGTTTTTCTTGTTCAATGAATTGTTACTCTGCAACCATTTTCCTAAGTCTTTAGTGCTTTGCTTGTTTCCCCATAATCTTTTACCTTTTTGAACTTGATAATAAGATGCACAGTTTATCCTCTGACCTCAGAAAATTCTGCAAGGCCTCGCTTTCTTCTTCATCACATCAGTCTTGAAGTAAACTTCAGAACTCTCTCCTATTGGTTAAACCTGATGTCAAGATTAGAAGACAACCACAAAGGCAGAGGAGAAGTCAGGCCAGATAAGAGCAGCACTATCAAGGGGTCTGAGGCACAGGAACCCACCAACAAATAGCTATGAGAAAACAGTGTTTAGTTTGTTACACCAACTAGTTTTTAGCTCATCCATTTATTTAAACTAATTATAGACCAACCACATAGTTGGTACTGGAAACAGAGAAATTAGTAGGATATAATTCCTGTCCTAAATACCTTTGTTTGAGGGGTCAGGGATATAAAATAGTCACAGTAGACAATAAGATTCATGCTCATAGTTTATAAAAGCAGAGTGTTGGCACAAAGAGAAAGAATCAATTCTGCCTGAGAAGGCTGGGTCACCAAGGAGTCAAGGAATCTAATCTAACTTATGAGGCATGGAAACTGGGTGATGAGTAACAGTGACCTGCAGTTTATGAACTGTATTTGTCTTTACATCCCAAATAGTCATCAATTTTGCATGTTACAAAAGCAATCTGGTACCTCTTCCAGACTGTGATGTGAAAGGACTTCGGTAATGCTTTCCTGTACCCTCGCCCATTTGAGAGGTTAGAGGTCCTGAGATGTAATGGAAAAAAGAAAATTCCAGAGGGGAAAGGACTCCTAAGAAATGAAAGAATCTAAATGTGCAACAACTATATTAGATGAAGAACAAAGAGAAGAAAGGAAAGGAGGATATTCCATTCTCCATTTACTTATTTGATGAATATTTATTGAGTCCTTACTTCTGGCAAATCTCTCCAGTAGTATCTTGGTATTTTGAGAATTACAAAAATCAATCATTGGCATGAGTCTCTAATATTACCACCTTGTCAGCAGGCTCTGATGCAGTGTCTTGCAAATGACTTCTCATTCAAAAATAATGAAAACACATGAAAAGAGGAATAATGATTTTAAAGAAGGTACAAAAACCAGTTTCCACATTCTTTGTTGTCTTGTTTGGCTTAGAGAGCTAGAGCCTCCTCTTACTCCAAACACCTGGGCTGTCATTACTATCTAGATCAGGGGCAATATCCAATAATTCAAAATTTGAATATTTTTAAAATTCCAAACAAAATTTGAATTATTGAACATTTAGATTGCTTTCATCTTTCTATTCAATTAAGGGAATATTATACAAATATTAATCATAGAATATGATGCGCATGTGTCCTGTGGCCAGCATTTCCCCAGCTCCCCCACATGCTAGTCTCTGATAATCATCATTTTACTGGCTATTTCTATGAGTTTGGATTTTTTCGATTCCACAGATGAGTGACATAAACCAAGAAGAATTTGGGTTGAAAGTGGGATATTATCAGAGTGACCTGGAAATCTCTGACTGGTGAGTGAATCAGCAGGAAGAAGCCAGCTCAGCCAAGCCCCTTGCCCTCACAAGCTGTTGCTCAGGTCCCAGCTAATAGCCCTGCCTTTTCTCCCACCCTACTTTGTCAGATTATCTGAACTGACAACTTCCTTCATGGGCATAGAGGAATGAAAAGTTAAAAAGGCTATTACTAAGTTACCCTTGGAAGAGGTTCCTGGTACAAATTTGAATCTACAAGTGGATGCACTCAACAGGATTTTTTTTTTTTAACACTAAGATCAACTTTATTTTTTTATTTTTATTTTTTTACTACAATAATTTTATTAACATTTTTGACAGTGATAAATACTTTTTAAAAAAATTCTTTTCAGGCATGTATATAGAGTAATAATGTTTGTCTCAATCCACTGTCCTTCCCATCCCCACCAGCCCCATCCTTCCCCTTACTCCCCTCCGTATAATCCAAAGTTCCTTCATTCTTCCCTACCCACCCCCCACTATGAATCAGCATCTGCTTACCAGAGAAAATATTTGGCCTTTGGTTTTTTGGGATTGGCTTATTTCATTTAGCATGATATTCTCCAGTTCCATTCATTTACCTGCAAATACTATAATTTCATTCTTTTTTTAAGGCTGAGTAATATTCCACTGTGTATATGGACCACATTTTCTTTATGCATTCGTCTATTGAAGGGCATCTAGGTTGGTTCCATAGTTTCACTATTGTGAATGGAGCTGCTGTAAACATTGATGTGGCTGCCTCACTATAGTATGCTGATTTTAAGTCCTTTGGGAATAAACTGAGAAGTGGGGTAGCTGGGTCAAATGGTGGTTCCATTCCAAGTTTTCTTAGGAATCTCCATACTGTTTTCCATAGTTGCTGCATCAATCTACAGTCCCCCTAGCAATGTATGAGTGCACCTTTTCCCCACATCCTTGCCAACACTTATTGTTGCTTGTATTCTTGATAATTGCCATTCTGACCGTAGTGAGATGAAATCTTAGAGCAGTTTTGATTTGCATTTCTCTAATTGCAAGAGATGATGAGCATTTTTTCATATGTTTGTTGATTGATTGTATTTCTTCTGTGAAGTGTCTGTTCAGTTCCTTAACTCATTTATTGATTGGGTTATTTTTGGTTTTTGGTGTTAAGTTTTTTTGAGTTCTTTTTATATCTTGGAGATTAGTACTCTATCTAAGATACATGTGGTAAAGATTTTTTTCCCATTCTGTAGGCTCTCTCTTCAAGCTATTGATTATTTCCTTTGCTGAGAAGAAGCTTTTTAGTTTGAATCCATCCCATTTATTGATTCTTAATTTTACTTCTTGCACTTTAGGAGTCTTGTTAAGGAAGTCAGGTACTAAGCCGATGTGTTGAAGATTTGGGCCTACTTTTTCCTCTATTTGGCACAGGGTCTCTGTTTTAGTGCCTAAGTCTTTGATCCACATTGAGTTTGATATGTGTGCAAGGTGAGAGATAGGGGTTTAATTGCATTCTGTTACATATGGATTTCCAGTTTTCCCAGCACCATTTGTTGAATAGGCTATCTTTTCTCCTATGTATATTTTTGGCACTTTGTCTAGTATGAGATAACTGTATTCATGTGGGTTTGTCTCTGTGTCTTCTATTTTGCAACATTGGTCTACAAGTCCATTTTGGTGCCAGTACCATGCTGTTTTTGTTACTACTGCTCTGTAGTATAATTTAAGTCCGATAGTGTGACGCCTCCTGCTTCACTCTTCTTGCTGAGGATTGCCTTGGCTATTCTGGGTCTCCAACTTGTTCAAAGGAATTTCATGATTGCTTTTTCTAGATCCATGAAGAACATTTTTGGATTTTAATAGGAATTGCATTGAATCTGTATAACACTTTTGGGAGTATGGCCATTTTGACAATATTAATTCTGCCTATCCAAGAGCATGGGAGAACTTTCCATCTTCTAAGGTTTTCTTTAATTTCTTCCTTTAGTGTTCTGTGGTTTTCATTGTAGAGGTCTTTCACCTTTTTTGTTAGATTGCTTCCCAAGTATTTTATTTTTGTTGAGGCTATTGTGAATGGGATAGTTTTCCTAATTTCTCTTTCAGTGGATTCATCACTGATGTATAGGAACACATTTGATTTATGGGTGTTAGTTTTATATCCTGCTTCTTTGCTGAATTCATTTATTAGTTCTAGAACATTTCTGATGGAATATTTTGGATTTTCTAAATATAGAATCACGTCATCAGCAAATAGTGATAGTTTGAGTTCTTTTTTTCCTATTCATATCCCTTTAATTTCTTTCGACTGATTGCTCTGGCTCGGGTTTCAAGGACATGTTGAATAGAAGTGGTGAAAGAGGGCATCCCTGACTTGTTCCAGTTTTCAACAGGATTTTGATTGTAAAGTTATGCATGGAGGGAGAGAGGTGAAGGACATCCACTTGGATCACGCACACCCTGGCAGGGTCAGCGTGGTTCTACGGTGGGCAGCAGGAACGGTCTGACCCTGAACTTTTGGATCCTGGTGGATGTGCAGCAGCTCATGTAATAAATTACTTGATTGTGTGGTGTTGTTGGGGAATTCCAGGAAGCTTAGCTTGGAGTCTGATTCTTTAGGCCATCCAATGAGTGTGTGTTATTAATGTCCCTTAGTAATTCCAGTTTAGTTTAACATGCTAAAGCAGATTCTATTGTCTACAGCTAAGAACCAGGGCAATATGCTCACCAAAGAAGTTCCCAGCATAGAAACTGTCATAGTGCTTTGGTGGAAAAAAAAAAAAAGACATTCATTCAACTAATAATTATTGAGACCTTACCATGTTCTGAATGCTATGTAATAGCCTTAGTAATTTTTTTATCCACTTAGTAATAGCGATAAAATGTTAACAATAGTTAGAATGTGTACAGAGTTCAAATGAAAAAGAATGCATCAAACTTATTTAAAAGTAAAATTCTAATACACTTATACAATGACAGCATAATTTATGATACTTACAGACATACAAAAATGAAACCTTTCCTAAAAAGACCAATTATCAAGTAGCTTCCATCATTGGAGTTGTTCAGAGATGGAATAATATTATAACACATTTCAATAGGGAGGTGAAAAGATATTAATATGAGATCCCCACATTGCAGTGAAGCTTGACTAAATGATATTCTAAGAATCTGCATCTCCAAGTAGGGAATCCTTATTTCAGCCCCTGCATCATACCTTAAAGCAAAAACAACAACAATTTGCACATGGACTATCTCTGAGATTCTAAATCTCCTTTATGTATGCAGTTGAAGTTAGTCAGTAGTTCATTTTGGTAGACAGATATAGCTTGATTCTAATTTTCCTGCCCTGATACGACAGTCAGTTTCCTAATATGGCAAGCATCTTCTCCCTGGTGCCGCCTCCACCTCTCCCACACCAGGGGAGTGGGAGAGCAGTCTGCAGCCAATTCAATGTACCACAAGTGGTCCTCATTTGGACACTCTGTTCTGCATTTCCATCTCCTCCTCCAGGTGGCTGCACCCATCCTCACTGGTAATTACAATACCAGAATCTAGTTGAGAAAAACCTGACAGATTTGCAAAAATGCATCGCAAATCAGACTCCTGATATTCTGTCATTAGTCACGGCTCATTTCGTTATGTTGTGATGATGGGAATTGTGTGGCGTGTCTTCCATTGGAAGAAAAATGAGTTCAGAAAAGATAGCTCCACATTCAAGTTCCTATTATATTTGTAAAATCAGTTTGTCCAATTCTAGATAGTTTCAGTTTGAACGTTTTGATATCTAAGGATCACAAAAGGGAACAACAGGAAGCCAAATGAAAAAAGTGTCCCTGGTGTCCTATGTGTGTCTCTGACTAATGAAGCATTCACATAACGACCAAGGTCATTTGTGAAGTTCCTTTATTTTTGCAATTGCTGCCCACAAGAAAGGCTCAAACATGGTTGGTCCCTTTAGCTAGCACCAAGTATTGAAATGTGTCCCTGGAAAAAAAAATGACTTAACAGAAGCATGAAAACAAACACTAATCTGTGTGGCCAGAACCTAGAAGAATCTAGCTTAGTCCTAATGAAAACCAGGCATGGGGCCAACTCCTTTTATATTTGGTTTTCATGAGAATCTGTCTGTGGGGGAGCTCTGAGTGTTTTTAGTGCAATAACAAGCTTGTGTTCTCTGAGCCAATTAGTATGTAATTAGGTGTTGGCTAATGAGGAGGAGGATAAAAGGTGGAGCTGGCGGAGAGCGAGCGAGTGTGGGTGTCACTCTTGTGTACGCAGGTGGCGAATGGCACATGTTGAGCACTAAATTGAATTTCTAAAACCCAATAATTTGTTACACACTATTAGTAAGTTCAGTGCTAGACCTTTAGCAGCTTTTCACATCTCTGTTGAAATGTGCTTCAGTTCCTCTCTGCAAGATAAGATGTGTTCAGCACATGTATGTTATCATTTTTCGCTGTCCATTCTCTACAAGTTTAAAATTAGAGTTGGATGTGATGCTTGTTAAGAACTGAGTTACTAACCCACAGAAAGACAAAAGAAAGTCATTTGTTTTTTGTTCTGCTCAACATAAATTTCTTTACAAATTCATCGGTGCACTGAACAAAGACCTCTGCCCCTGTCGAGTTTATATTCTAGTACAGAGAGATGGATCCTAAGCAGCAAACATAAATAAGGAAGTCATATATTATTTTAGAAAGTGAGAAAAAAGTGAAATAGAGGGTCAATAGCACCCCTCCCCTCCCCCAAGTGTTGACAGAAGTGTGCAAATTTAAAAAGGCAATTGGGGGCATTGAGAAGGTAAGAGCTAAGTGAAGACTCAAAGGAATATCATAGAGGGAAAATTTTGAGGAAATGATGTAGGAATCAACACAAATCAGTGCCCAACAGGACCAAAGATTTAGTGAAATAGAATTTGAGAAAAAAACACCTCCTTCCTTTTTGTTCCTTGCACAGATAATGCTTTTAAGTCTACACTGGTGGAGGTACTCTGGGTATTCTTGTAGCAGACAGAGGCTCCTGTTCTATGCTCTCAGATGCGCTGAAAAATAAAAAGACATGAAAAGAGGGGAGAGAGCAGGGACAAGAAAGGAGGAATATGAACTTTGAGAACTTCAAAGGATGCTGGACACTGTGGTGTGGGCTTTTTAGTACCCTTCGATCCTTCTCCTGTTAAATCATTCTGGTCTCTTTAAGGCTCTACAGTAAAGGGAGGGGGGTAATTTTATTGGTCATTCTAACTTTTACTACCCTTTAGAGAGATACTATCAGTGCAAATACCCAAAAGAGCATACAATACTTAAAAAATGTTAGAGGGCTACTTTGTTGCTAACCTTGGATATAAAAAATAACTCTTTTTTCTTTTTTCTTTTTTAAATTTTTACAGACTTCATTTTGATTCATTGTACAAAATGGGGTACAAATTTTATTTTCTATAGTTGTGCATGATGTACATTCATATATGTAATCGTACATGCACATAGGGTAATGAAGTCTGTCTCATTCTAAATGAAGATGAATGTGCTCATTTTCCTTCTGCAGGCAAGCAAGATGGTAATTTGATTTTTGACTTAACCTGATGAGTTTTTGTAATTGTAAAGAGCTAGAAAATTGAGGAAAGCCCCAAATGATGAGAAAGTTCTAATATTGTGGTCTGGTCTGTCCCCATTTCCCACCAAGGGAACTCTTACACTTGCCTGTGCCAAATGATGCCAAGGCAGGAAGCAGAAGAGAATCAAATCCTTTTATTCATAGGTTCTCTGCATATTAGCACCTTTCTACCATATTCATACATCATGGTGGAAACCACATTCCCCCAGGAGATGTTTGTTTTTGCTGTGCTATGCTCCTGGCAAACTGATAATCTGAAACTAATATCCTTTCATTATTTATACAACATTTGGCAGAAGTGGGGTAGGCAGCAGTAAAGAGTGTTTATTTTCCAGCTTTGTTTTTAATTTCTACTCAAGAGTACTTCTTTACTGGAAAGGGATCCAATTTACACCTCTCCTATTATGTAAGGAAATGCATGTGAAAGCATGGCTTATAAAGGACATCATAGAGCCTAATTATTCCAGTCAAGTTTGGTCCTTTTAATAACTAGCCTGTGGCAGAAGCCTCAGTTCCCTCTTAAAACCTATGAACCTCCTTTCCCATCTAACTTCGCTCATTCACAAAGTTTCCTCTAATTCATTGAAAATTCCTTTAATCATTACAGTTAACTGCAGGTACACATTTGATTTTTTAGCAGAGGGACCTAATATTAACATTGTCCTTTGTATATGAAGGTGACCCTAGTGATTGACCAGCCTTGGGGCAAACATTTTGATTTTTTCCTCTAGTAATGGATATAGATTTATTCTGGCATACTTATGTCCTTGCTGGGTAAAGCTGAGGCCATGAATCAGGTGGTTTGGCCTCCATGGAGCACTGACCACATGACCACATAGTCGTTAGCATCATGGGCTAATCTGCTGCATTAATGGTTATGGATGTTGTGCTTCATATCCAGGTCAAAGCTGACCTTTATAAAGCAGAACAGAAACTGTGCTAAGCACCTGATATAGACCATTTTCTGAACTCTGCTACTCAGTGAGATAGTTTTTATCTCTATTTAGAGAGCGGATTAAGAGGATTAGATCATTTATCCAAGGTGGTGATATGAATAAATAGAAAACCCTCTATGTGAGTTCAGTATTACTCTAGAGTCTTCACTTTTAACCTCTATTATAAACTGACATCTTTACTAATGCCATACACAAATTTTTGTTCTTATTCTATAATCCGACCTTATAATAGTCAGAAATAAGCTAAGATTTCTATATTAAGGCTAAAATGCAGGACATCCAAGGTGAAGTCTAGAGGGTCTAATCCTCAAAGCTTAGGGTCAAAAATTTCCTCCTAAGATTTAGCCACAGAGAATCTAGGCCTGTATATGGTAGATTGTCCTGATATTTAAAATATTTTCTGTAAGAGAAGATTTATTAGGACATTGTTTTACTAGATGCCGTGAGGACAGCATTACAGCTACTACTGCTTCAGGGAGCTGATGAATCAGGTCAACCCCAGAAAGGCAAGAATAAGACTCTTGTGTTGACAAATATTCTTTTTATCTGTGCTAAGAAAACAAAAGATTGAGACTGTAAATACCTAACCCTCTCCCTCCTCTTGTTTGTCTGGGCCACAGTTGAGGGGAAGGAGCTAAAATCAGAGTAACCTTCATCCTGGGTGATTATTATGGTTTGGATGTGAGGTGTCCCCAGAAAGCTCACATGTGAGACAATGCAAGAAGGTTCAGAGGAGAAATGATTGGGTTGTAAGAGTCTTAACCCAATTGGTGATTTAATCTCCTGATAGGGATTAACTGAGTGGTAACTGAAGTGGTAGGGGGTGGCTGGAGGAGGGGAGAATTGGGGCATGGCTTTGGGTATATATTTGTATCTGGCCAGTGGAGTCTCTCTCTGCTTCCTGATCTCAGCATGACCTGTTTCCCTCTGCCACACTTACCCCCCATGATGTTCTGCCTCACCTCAAACCCTGAGGAATGGAGCTGGCTTTCTATGGACTAAGACCTCTGAAACCATGAGCCCTCAGATAAACTTTTCCTCCTCTACAATTGGTCAGGTCAGATCTTTTAGTCACAGCAGCGAAACAGCTGACTAAAACAATAATGTTGGTCATTCAAGCAGTGCCTGGGGTTTGGCACTTGGGGTATGGAACGTGAATGTGACTAAATTACAACTGATAACTCTAGATGAATCATTTGCAAACTGGTGTAGTGCTTCTACTTTGAGGGGCTACTCTGACTTATACCATGGTTTGGTTTTCACAGTGGGGAAGTAGCAAACAAACAACTTGTACCAAGGAAAACAAGGGTTTGGAGTATTTTCTGATCCCAGTAATTTTTTTCTATTCTTTGATAGAAAAGCAAAGAAAAGAATGGGATGGGAGAATGAATAGTTGTTTAACTGCAGTGTTATAAGGCTTTTACAATAACAATTTCATTGGGTCATATTAGACAATCAAAATGCAGTCTATAAAAAGAAAAAAGAAAAAGAAAATTAAAAAAAAAAGCAAATCCAAAATGCAGGGCACCTAAGATGTCGAACTGGCAGTGATTAGTCAGGATCACGGCAGTAAACAACGAGGTTCCATCTGGAGTTTGGAAGAGAATTTAATAGTCCTTCTGAATAGGTGTGAGTGGGACTACAGGTAGCAACAAGTATGTCAAGGCATCGAATGACTCCAAGCCCATTACCACCCCTAGGCATGAGGGGATGAAAAGGGAACAAATGTCATAGAGCTCAAAAAGAGTAGGAGCCCAAGAAGGAGGATACCATGACAAGAGCAGCCACTGACAGAATCCAATAGTTGGAGAAGGGAAAGAAACATGTTAGCCTCTATTTCTTCCCATTCCTAGGTCTCTCTCCTGTATCTTCCACCGTCAGGTCCAATTAGGAGCCAAATGGCAAAGGTGCTCAGCTCAGACGGTTAAAATGATTCAAATTCATCAAACAAAATCCAGGCAGAGTAGGGCAGGCAGACGGGGGTGAAGGGGTGGCACAGAGTGTGAAATAGCCATACAACCCCTCAGTGCTGGTGAGCCACGGTGTTGGCTTTGGTCCAGTTTAATAGTTTTCACCACCTAGGTAAAGTAAGAGTGCCAGAATATTAGATCTGTGAATAGCAGAGAGTCAAAACCTGTGATGAGTCATCCAGTTTAGATGCAACACTATCTTGATAGAAACAACAAAATGAAATTGATCAGGAAAATTGGATAAGTTTCCTAGTTAAGACAATTAAAATTTCCAAGAGAATGAGGAGAGGTGAGAAAAGTTCTTGATGGCAGTCCATGTCCTAAAAGTCATCAGTGTGTCAATCAATGTGAGTCATGATGCTTACAAACTGAATGTAACCCACCATTGCACTTCCGGGTGCTGCTGAGCATCTTCAGGTGCCTGTCTCACATACTCCTCACACCCATTCTGCAAAGCCTTTCCCATTACCTGCCTATCTCCCTCCAACACTATGGTCCTTCTTTAATTAATGGTATACTGTCCACAGAATATCCTGAGCTAGGAGATTTGAAATCATCTTCTAATTCTCCTTCACTCCTCATGCTTAATGCATCATGAAATGTTGATTCTTTCTCAAGACATCCCTTGAACATCCTGTTTCCCTTCCATACTTCACTATCCCTACCTTTCTCAGGCTTCATTCTTTCCAGTGTCCAGACTTCTGTAACAGCTTTCTCATTTTCTTGACTTCAGTCCATTCTCCCTAGTTGCTGAAGTTACCTTCTGTTTTAGTCAGTTTTTTTCTCTGCTGTAACTGAAAGATCCACAAGAGAACAAGAGAAGAGGAGAAAGTTTGTTTAACAGCTCAGTTTCAGAAGTCTCAGTCCCTGGTCAGCTTGGGTCCATTCCTCATGGCTTGAGGTGAGGTTGAACAACATGGTAACAACTCTCATGATGATCAGAAAGCAGAGATAGGTCTCCCCTTGCCAGATACAAATATGTACCCAAAGCCACATCCCAATTCCCACCTCCTCAAGCCACACCCTACTACTTCAGTTACCATTCAGTTAATCCCTTTCAAGGGGATTACCTCACTGATTAGGTTAATACTCTCACAACCCAATCATTTCTCCTCTGAACCTTCTTGTATTGTCTCACACATGAGCCTTTGGGGGACACATCACATCCAAACCCTAACCTTCCAATAAGCATTAGCCTAGGAAAAGATCAAAATTCAAAGCTCAGTTCTATTGACCACACATCACTTTCACACCACTGTAGAGTTGAAAATCACATATCAAACCATCAAAGTCACTCTGTAGAGTGAGACCATTATCTTTCACATGCTAGAAAATACACTTTAATGTATTCATAATTTCACAAAGATTGAGTTGCATTTCTTTTACCTAGTAGACATTCTACCAAGTATTAGGGGAGTAAAAATGAATGATAAGTGGTGGAAGAAGGATACCCACAAACAGGAAGGAGTTAATGTAAAGTAAGAGTAAAGAGCTTTAGGTGCATTCTAGGAGGAAATCAGAGAAGGTCGGGAGGTGTCTTGAAGGTGAAGAGAGAAGCAGCAGGATAAGTACAAAAGCACAGGGATTAACACATTAAAAATAAAAGTATGAGGATTTAGGTTGTTTGCAGAATAGCAGTTCTTTGTGGTTGGAGTAAATGTGTGTGTGTTGGAGAGAAGCTCTACGTGGAAATGAGTAGTGACAGTGAGCCACAGCTGCAGTTAGCCATGTATCAGGAAGGGAAACAACTGATATGCTATAGTGTATTGTGTCGTTAAGCCAGGATGTTTGGTAGGTTAGGTACATTAAACACATTTAGACTTAAGATATTTTCAATTTATCATGGGTTATCAAGAATCCCATTGTTATTCTCCAATTTCATCCATTTATCCAAATTGGAGAATATCATGCTAAATGAAATAAGCCAAGCCCCCAAACCAAAGGCCGAATGTTTTCCCTGATAAGTGGTAATAATGAATAATAGGGTTGGGGAGGTGGGGGTGTGAGAGAAGAATGGAGGAACTTTAGATTATGTAGAGGGAAATGAGAGGGGGAGGGGCAGGAGTATAAAAAATGGTGGAAGGAGACAGACATGGTTACCCTGTGTACATGTATGATTACATAAATGGTATGAATCTACATCATGCACAACCATAGAAATGAAAAGTTGTATTCCATTTGTGTACAATGAATCAAAATGTAGTATATAAAAATTTTAAAAAATTGAAATTAAAAAAGAATCCCATTGCTAAATCAACATCTATACTTTACTTTGGATGGGCCACATTTAGAATATTTGGCTTGATTTTGCCTTTTTATTTTAAGAGATACAGAGCCAAACTCAATTCTAATCAGAAGATACAAAGCATAGAGACCATATTATATATGGTCCTTCCACTGTCCTTTCTCTGAAATAGAAATAACGTAATTTAATCTATAGCCAATTCATACTCCAAACCATGTAACCATACCAAGGCAGTCCTGTGTGATGAAGGTGAAATAGTAGAGTGAATGCACACACAGTGCTTACCTGCCTGATGCATAGTAAGTTTTCAATAAACATAGGATTTAAAAATTGGAATTGGGATTTTTAGCAGTAGTATGTTACAAAGTGCTAAAATATCATACCTTTTACTTACAATGTTATCTGTATCAATTCACAAGGTAGAAGTCCTGCATAAGATAAATGTACTTATGCATTTTAACTCTTGCCTCATCTTACTCAGATGAGGAACAGAACAAGTCTAATGTTATTCATTTCCTCTATTTTCAGGTTGAATTTCTTCTAAACTATTCCAGATATTGTAATTTACCTCACTTTGAATTAAAATGCACTTAACTTTAGGTTGCAGAAGCACACTCAGCATAGCTAATGCAGGATTGGGAGGACACCAGGGCGTTGCCTGGAACCCGAGACCAGGGGTTTCATAGGAATCAGTAATTCTCTGCTCCCCTAGGACACCATGGTCATTTGTTCTTGTATTTCTGATCAGCTGTTTTTTTCAGATTCTAGATGGCTTTGGTGACTTCTGAAGCACATGATAGAAAATGATATCCATTCCCATCTAAATGGATTACTTCACAGACCAGTGTCTCAGGAAAGAGACTGGGCTCTCCAAATTCCAAAGACACATTTATGGGAATAAAAACTGATTGTTCTTGTTTGAATCAGTGTCTTTCCATGACCAATCTATTGTGGCCTACAGAGAACATCATGATATTCTGCACTCTCGTCCCTGTCTTAAAGATCATAATTCTCAGAGAAGGGTTTCTGGAGTAGCCAGAGATCTCAAATCTTTCTACAATTATCCATAATCTCTTAGGCAAGAAATCCATTCTCTAAAATTTAATCTATTTAAGTCCATTCTCTAATTTTTTTGTTTTTTGTTTTTTTGCTTAAGGCCTTTTCCTGAGGCCTAAATTAAATACTTTCTGTTATTGTTTCATAACCTAAGTTCTTTTTCTGTTCACACTGTACATAAAATTGCTTGGTCATGTTCACTTCACATAATCACCTTTCATAGAAGATCACCAATTTCATTGTAGCAAAAGATCCTGAAAAACTTTATATTTCAAATTTCAAATGCTTAAAGATAATTGATGGTAAAAGGGCACCAATTTGACTGTCCTAAGTACCTCTCTGGAGACCTCTGGACTAGAATAGTCATGTGAAAAGGTAGTAGAACAATGAGAAAATCGCCTCTCCACATAGAAGAGAACATAAATTATATCAGGACAGACTTGTTCAGCTGCCAAGAAAAAGAAAAGATAAACAGAATTGGATTTTAAACAGGAAGGACAGTGATCCTCTTTCTGGTGATATTGGAGCTGATGCTATGAGGAAATAGAAATGCTGATAGGGAGGCAGAAGTATAAAATGATGAGTTTGACCCAAAGTTCAATAGGGGGCATAGTCAGGGATCTGGATAGGACTGATGCATAAGAGAAACTGGTTTCATGTAACTATAAACACTGTCCTAGTATTTTGGCAATAACCACATGATTAGGATGCATCATGAGCAGAGAAAAATCAGGATTTTTCAACTTGGGCAAAAGAACTAAGCAGATTCCTCAACCAAAGAAAATATCAGATACAAAGAGTTTGTGAAAAGATCCCATATGTCATTACGGAACTACAAATTAAAATAGTGAAATATACTACACAAATATTAGAATAGTCAAAACAAAACAAAAAACGATAACATGAAATATTGGTAAGAATGTAGAACAACAGAAACATTGGTTTATTATTGATAAGAACGTAGACACTTTGGTTATTTGGAAATTTCTTACCAAGCTAAACATAGTCTTACTGAACTATCCAACAATTATTCTCTTAGGTTTTATCCAAATGTTTTGAAAATCTGCACACAAATATTTATAGCAATTTTATTCATAACTGACAGAAATTAGAAACATAAGATTATTTTTTGATAGATAAATGGACAAACTGTGGTACGTGCTTCAAGTGGACTCTCATTCAGTGATCAAAGGAAATGAGCTACCAAGCCATGAAAAGATGTAGAACTTTAAAGTGCATATTGCTAAAAAAAAGAAGCCAGTTTAAAAAAAAAATAAGTATTATATGATTCCATCTATGATATTTTGCAAGACTATAGAAACAATATAAAGATCAGTAATTACCATGGGCATATGGAGAGGGTAAGATGAATGGAAGAACAGGAAAATTTTAGAGCAAAGAAATGACAGTATTCTGTATAAAAATTGTAAGGGTGGGAGCCTATCATTACGCATTTGTCAAATTACCTACAGATACAAAACACGAAGTGTAAACCATCATGTAAACTGTGGACTATAGTTAATGTGTCAATATTAATTAATTAATTTTTTAAATTTTTACAGACTGCATTTTGATTCATTGTGCACAAATAGGGTACAACTTTTCATTTCTATGGTTGTACACAATGTAGATTCACACCATTTGTGCAATCAATCATACATGTACATAGGGTAATGATGTCTGTCTCATTCCACTATCTTTCCTTCCTCTGCCCCCTCCCCACCTCAATTCCCCCTACACAATCCAAAGTTCCTCCATTCTTCTCTTATCCCCTCCCCCCCTTAATTTTAACAAATGTACCACACTAATACAAGATGTTAGTAGGAGACACTACACAAGAGTGGGGAGGGGGGTGGTGAGCATATGAAACTATGTACTGTTTCTTAATTATTTAAATTATTTAAAATTTAGTTTAAATCTAAAACTATGCTAAAATAAAATTATTAATTGAATTTAAAAGGGAGAAGCGTGAATGCATATTTATACCCATATTGCAATAGATTATTTCAAAAATGGGATTAAAAAATTATGGGAATAGAGATTATCCACAAAAAGGTAAGGATTGAAAACCCAGAGTGAGAAGAACAGGAATGTATTATTTACTCTAAAGTCATTTTTATTATTTGAACTTTTAAAATAAAATATGTGCATTAGTTTTTAAGGTAGCCTATAGGTTTCCTTTCCATTGACCACAGATGTTTTCGGGGAGGGGGTTTGAAATTCGGCAAATCTGTCAGAGGAGAACATTTCACAGCTGCAGAACTTGGGAGGAAGTGGTGACCCAGCCACAAGCCAACTCTTGTCCCCTCACTCTTACTTCTGAGAGACTGGTAGGTGCAGTGACATCCAGTCACAGAATCAGACTGTAAGAACCTCAGTGGCAGGGCTATGTTGTCCCTTTCTTTTCCAGAACTCTTGCAGTGGCTCTGTGGTCAGCACACCTTGGCATGTCGCCGAGAACCATGCTGGTGCTCAAGAGAAACTTGTTGACTGTTTTTGGAAATGACTGCCACTCTGTTGTCAAATCCAAACCTGCTGAGCTTTTAAGATGCAGAACAAAAGAATGAATGAATCAGAAATGATGAATGCCTGTAAAGCTTCCTGGCTCAAGAGAAGTCTAAGAAGCTGAGTTGATTGAACCTGAAGAAAAAGGATGACTCAATGCTTATTTTAGAATCACAGAGTTAATAGGTGTTCTGTATTTGGATCCATTTGGTAAGGGTGAAAGGGGCAGAACAAGATGAAAAATGGACACCTTTGGTTTTTTAAAACACTTGTTCCATGTAAGAACATAATGTTTTTTGGCAGTTCATGCTCCTTATGTCTCAGTACCATGAATATTGTCCTTCATTTACATTTTATTCACCAAACTTCTGAATGTTAAGGCTTGGCTTTGACTAGAAGCACGTTGATCCCAAAGAATTCTCTTCTACTTATATTCTTCTGTGTGTGTTTCTGGTTCCATGACTTTTAGTTTTGTATGTTCACTGTCATTAACTTTGTGGCAAGACTATTTTCTCAGCTAAAAAATATTCTCACCTCCTTTCATGAAAACTTCATGCCCCCAAATGATCTTTGTTTCTCTTCTAATTAAATAGAAAGATCTATAAACATCTTAAAAATAAGTAGAAGCTAGGGATGTAACTCAATAGTAGAGTATATTAGCATGTGTGAGACCTGAGGTTCAACCCCAGTGCTCCCCCCCAAAAAATCCCCAGAAGTAATTTTTATGAATTGCTATAAATTACAGGTATTATTTACAGCTCCTCCTCCTCCCCACCCCCTTCTCCTCTTCCTCCCTTTCTTCTCCTTCTTCTTCTTCT
Organism: Glaucomys volans; assembly: GCA_020662805.1. Classification (NCBI taxonomy): domain Eukaryota; kingdom Metazoa; phylum Chordata; class Mammalia; order Rodentia; family Sciuridae; genus Glaucomys; species Glaucomys volans. The sequence continues at coordinate 451,238 of JAJEJO010003473.1, read as the reverse complement.
TCTTCTTCTTCTTCTTCTTCTCCTCCTCCTCCTCCTCCTTCTTCTTCCATGATATTTTAAGGCATCTCATAGATTTATACCTGTATGAGTAATGAATATAATGCAAACAATATTATTTGACATTAATATAACAAAGTGCTTTCCTTCACATGCAGATGTATCTGATTTCTTAGAAATGCTTCATGAAGTCATGAGATCCTCCCTATGGTCACAAATAACATCATAGATCAGAAGTTTTCTTAACGGTTCTCTTGAAAGTGTGAAAGCTCCCCTTTATGCTACTTCTTTTGTACTTTAAATATTCTCCCTTTCTGACCAACATTCATTCAAAGGATTATGCCCTAGATTTCCCCTTGGTTACTCTTTTTCTCAATGTGAATTTTATTCCATTTATTTTGTTCATGGATATTTGCCATCTTGAACAAATGGTGTGGCCCACAGACATGCTCATCCACACACATGTGTAAAATCCCTCGAAAGTGTCCAGGCTAGCAAGTACTGACCCTGCTTCCCTGCAGACATTTATAGAGGCACCAGAACTCACAGGTTCACTGCTCCTTTGTCCCTTTCTTCTTTCACATGAGCCTCCCTATTCCCATTCTGATTTGCTGGTAACCTAGTTTAAATGACCCATTTTTTTTTATTGTAAGTGAGAACATTGTTGTCTAGCAGTTAGTAGTCCACTTGGAACAAACTTCTCTTTATGAATGCTTTCAATATGTGTTGATGTTTTGCAAAGGACCTAAATCTCCCTTCTGAGGTTTGCACACTACCTTATAAAGATGCACAGAGGGTTCGCATCGCCACCTTCTTCAGAAGTCCCTGCAGAGTGAAGCATGAGACCCGCTGTTTTAGCCAGCTTTTTCACTGCTGCAACCAAAAGACTTGAGAAGAACAATTACAGGAGAAAATGTTTATTTGGGGGCTCACAGATTCCGGGGTGTTAGTCCATAAGGCAACAGACTGCATTCCTTGGGGCCTGAGACAGGGTAGAACATCATGGCATAAGTGTACAGCAGAGGAAGGCAGCTAAGGAACTGACACCAGGAACCAGAGAAAGAGAGCTCTCCTCACCATGACAAAATACAAACCCCAAAGGCACGCCCCCAGGGACCCATCTCCTTCAACTACACCTGCCTACAGTTACCAACCAGTAAATCCCTTTCAGAGAAGTAATGCATTAATTAAGGTTCTCATAACCCAATCATTTCCCCTCTAACCTTCTTGCACTCTTTCACACATGAGCTTTGTGAGGGTACCTCATATCTAAACCATAACATCCACCAATCATAAAATTTTCATGTGCTGAGATTGAAACGTAACTTCTTTTATCTGGTTCACTCCAAATGGCCACAATCAGAGGCAGATTTGTACTCCCCAATAGTTGAATACTCTTACATAGTTTTGCATTAGCCTTTGTCAACATACATTTTATGCAAATTCAATTCCTATGATGAACTAATGCCTGGTTTGTCTGATTGGCAAATCCTAGGACAGAAAGAGATTTTAACAGATGAACTTAAAATGAGACTCCATCATGTGTTCAAAATTCCTAAAATACGATGCCTTCTGTGCAGATTTCTTGAGTTTTGCTAGGCATATCCATGGTGAAAGAAAAAGTGTGAATTAAGCTATAATCATATGACTTAGCATATACTTTTGACAAAATAATTTCTTAGTCATGTCAAAGTTCATGGAAGTCTGAAAAACATCCCAGAATATAAAAAGTAGCCTCTGCAGTCTTTGAAACAGCCCATGTCAGTGGATTTTAAATGCAATTCTTATAAAAAGTTCAATTTCAGTTAATGTTATTAATAGAGGATCTTGTTGCCAAAATACATTTTACATATAAATTGGAAGTTGTTACTCTTCATTCAGCAGTGGCATTCATATATAGACCTTTTAAGAAAATATATTATGTGTGGAAAACTAAGACCTTTTTTTATAAATTCCAAAACTTTTTTCCACAGTTCCTTTCCCATACATTCAGTATTTAGATGGAACAAAAAAGAAATGAGAATCTCAGAAATGATGTCTAGATAAAGACTATGTTTTACAATAAATTTCTTAATATTTATTTTAAATAATATTTAAAATTTTAAATGCATAAACATTTTGAATGAAGAATTTAACTTCTAAAATACAACTGTTCACAGTGAGGAAAAGATAATATAATATATAAGAATTTTCACTGTAATGTTTCTGCAATCAACTGTATCCCTTGTCCTAGACAACACATAATGAAATATGTTTGCTAATTTTATATTTTATAAAAGATTAAATAATGCACAGTTCAATGTGAAGGATGCCCCCTGGGGATTAAGAGAATCCAGAGGGTTGGTTAGGTCTAAGGTTTAGGAGCCAACATTTGTAAAGACTTTGGAGTCAGGCAGAACCTGTTATAAATTCTGCTTTTACCAATTAGCTCCATGACTTTGGGAAACAATCTTAATCCTCAATTGTTCTTGTCTGAAAGATTAATATGATACTGTTTACCAATAAAATTATGTATTAAATTACATTAGGGATTACATTAATTAGGTAACATGTTTTAAGAGTTTATCACAGAGATAGTCATTTACTATTAATTCCTAAAGGCTTTGATGATGACTTTGAAGGAAGTAATCTGAGGTATACAGACTTTCAGAAGCTAGGTAGACCCTAAATGCTCAGAATCTGGAAATCCCTGGCCTGTTGCTAACATACTCCTACCACTACCATCAGGCCTATGGCAGACATCACTAAATGAGCATGATGCTCTTCCCCCCTGATATCACGAATCCCTGCCCGCAGAGAGACGCGACACGTAGGCTGATTA
>JAJEJO010003473.1:424478-443600 GCA_020662805.1 Glaucomys volans | reverse complement strand
TTCTTCTGGTAATACATGATGTAGGATCACTCTGATCCTGTAGTCATATATGTACATAAGGTATGAATGTCTGATTCACTCTACCATCCTTCCTACCCCCATACCCCTCTCCTCCCTTCACTCCCCTCTGTCTAATCCAAAGTACCTCTATTCTTCCTTAGGTCCCACCCCCACTCTTACTGTGAATTAGCATCCATATATCAGAGAAAAAAATTCTGCCTTTGGTTTTTTGGTATTGGCTTATTTTGCTTAGCATGATATTCTCCAGCTCCATCCGTTTACCACAAACACCATAATTTCATTCTTCTTTACGCCTGAGCAATATTCTATTGTGTTTATATGCCACATTTTCTTTATCCATTCATTCATTGAAGGACACCTAGGTTGATTCCATAGTTTAGCTATTGTGAGTTGAGCTGCTATAAACATTGATATGGCTGTGTTAATGTACTATGCTGATTTTAATCCTTTGTACACCAAGGAGTGGAATAGCTGGGTCAAATAGTAGTTCCATTCCAAGTTTTCTTAGGAATCTCCATACTGCTTTCCATAGCAGATGCACCAATTTACTGTCCCACCAGCTATGCATGAGTTTACTTTTTCCCCACATTCTTGCCAACATTTATTGTTGCTTGTATTCTTTATAATTGCCATTCTGATTGGAGTGGAATAAAATATTAGAGCAGTTCTGATTTGCATTTATCTAATTGCTAGAGATGTTGAACATATTTTCATATATTTGTTAATCGATTATATGTCTTCTGTGAAGTGTCTGTTCAGTTTCTTAGCCCATTTATTGATTTGGGTTATTTGTATTTTTTGGTGTTAAATTTATTGAGCTCTTTGTATGTCCTGGAGATTAAAGCTCTATCTGAGGTGAGTGTGGTAAAGATTTTCTCCCATTCTGTAGGCTCTCTCATCACATTATTGATTTTTTCCTTTGCTAAGAAGCTTTTTAGTTTGAATCCATCCCATTTATTTATTCTCTATTTTACTCCTTGCACTTTAGGAGTCTTGTTAAGGAAGTCAGTTCCTAAGCTGACATGGTGAAGATTTGGGCCTACTTTTTCTTCCATTAGGCACAGGGTCTCTGCTCTAGTGCCTAAGTCTTTGCTCCATTTTGATTTGAGTTTCATGCAGGGTGAGAGATAGGGGTTTAATTTCATTTTGCTGTATATGGATTTCCAGTTTTCCCAGAACCATTTGTAAAAGAGGCTATATTTCCTCCAGTGTATGTTTTTGGTGCCTTTGTCTACTATGAGGTAACTGTATTTATGTGGGTTTTTCTCTGTGTCATCTACTCTGTACTATGGTCTACCTGTCTATTTTGGTGCCAAAAACATGCCATTTTTGTTACTATGGCTCTGCAGTATAATTTAAGGTCTGATATTATGATGCCTCCTGCTTCATTCACTCTTCTTCCCAAGAATTTCTTTGGCTATTCTGAGTCTCTTATTTTTCCAAATGAATTTTATGATTACCTTTTCTAATTCTATGAAGAATGTCATTGGGATTTTAATATAACTACATTATATCTGTATAACACTTTTAGTAGTATAGCCAATTTGACAATATTGATCTGCCTATCCAGGAGCATGGGAGGTCTTTCCATCTTCTAAGGTTTTCTTTCATTTCTTCCTTTAGTGTTCTGTAGTTTTCATTGGAGAGGTCTTTTGTCTCTTTTTTAAGATTGATTTTCAAGTAATTTATTATTCTGAGGCTATTTTGAATGGGATAGTTTTTCTAATTTCTCTTTTGGTGGATTCATTACTGATGTATAGGAACATGTTGGATTTGTGGATGTTGAGTTTATATCCTGCTGCTTTGCTGAATTCATTTATTAGTTCTAGAAGTTTTTGGTAGATATTTTTGATCTTCTAAATAAAGAATCATGTCATCAACAAATAGTGATAGCTTGAGTTCTTCCTTTCCTATTCATATCCTTTTAATTTCTTTCCCTTGTCTAATTGTTCTGGCTAGAATATCAAGGATTATGTTGAATAAAAGTGGTGAAAGAAGGCATCTTTGTCCTGTTCCAGTTTTTAGAGGGAATGCTTTCAATTTTTCTCCATTTAAAAAATATTAGCCTTGTATTTGCATATATAGCTTTTACAGTGTTGAGCTATGTTCCTACTATCCCTAGTTTTTCTAGTGTTTTGAACATCAAGGGGTGCTGCTGTATTTGTTCATGTTTTTTCTGCATCTATTGAGATGACTGTATTCTTTAAGTCTATTGATGTACTAAATCATGCTTATCGATTTCTGTATGTTGAACCAACCTTGCATCCCTGGGATGAACAACACTTAATCATGGTGCACTATCTTTTAAATATGTTTTTGTGTGCAATTTGCCAGAATTTTATTGAGAATTCATGCATTTAGTTTCATCAAGGATATTGATCTGAAATTTTCTTTCCTTGATGTATCTTTGGTTTTGGTATCAGAATGATACTAACTTCATAGAATGAGTTTGGAACGGTTCCCTCTTTTCTATGTCATGGAATAATTTGAGGAGTATTGGAGTTAATTTTTATTTGAAGATCTTGTAGCACTTGGCTGAGAATCTGTCTGATACTGGGCTTTTCTTGATTGGTAGGCTTTTGATGGCATCTTCTATTCCACTGCTTGAAATTGATCTGTTTAAATTGTGTACATCCTCCTGATTAAGTTTGGGTAGGTCATATGTCTCTAGAAATTTGTTGATGATTTCAAGATTTTCTATTTTATTGGAGTATAAATTTTCAAAGTAGTTTCTAAATATCTTCTGTATTCAGTGATATCCATTGTGATACTTACTTTTTCATCACAAATTTTATTAATTTGAATTTTCTCTCTCTCTTCATTAGCTTGGCTAAGGGTTTATCAATTTTATTTATGTTTTCAAAGTACCAACTTTTTGTTTTGGCAATTTTTTGAATTCTTCCTTTTGTTTCAATTTCATTTATTTCAGCTCTCATTTTAATTGTTTCCTTTCTTCTGCTGCTTTTTGTGTTGAATTGTTTTTCTTTTTCTAGGGATTTGAGATGTAATGTTAGGTCATTTATTTGTTAGCTTTTTATTCTTTTATGAATGAGTTCAATGCAATAAACTTTCCTCTTAGCACTGCCTTCAGAGTGTCCCAGAGATTTGATGTGTTGTATTGGTGTTTTCATTTCCTCTTAATATTTTTTATTTCCTCCCTTATTTCTTCTGCTATCCATTCATCATTCAATAACATGTTATTTAGTCTCCAGGTGTTGTAGTAGCTTCTATTTTTTATTTTATTGTTGATTTCTAGTTTCATTCCACATGATTTGATAGAATGCAGGATAGTATTTCTGTTTTTGTATTTGCTAAGAGTTGCTTTGTGGCATAACATATGGTCAATTTTAGAGAAGGAGTCATGTGCTGCTGAGAAGTAAGTGTATTCACTCATTGATGGATGAAATATTCTCTATTAAGTCAAAATTATTGATTATATTATTTAGTTATTTAGTGTCTTTGTTTAGTTTTTGTTTAGAAGATTTATCCAGTAGTGAGAGAGGTGTTAAAGTCATCCAGTATTATTGTTTTGTGGTCTATTTGATTTTGAAATTGAGAAGGGTTTGTTTGACATATGTAGATATTCCACTGTTTGGGGCATAATTACTTAACGATTGTTATGTCTTGTTGATGTGTAATTCCCTTAAGCAGTATGAAATGTCCCTCTTTGTCCCTTCTGACTAACTTTGGCTTTAAGTCCACTTTATCTGACCTGAGGATGGCATACCCATGCTTCTCTATGCAATCCATGTGAGTGATATGTTTTTTCCCATCCTTTCACCTTCAATCTGCAGATGTCTTTGCCTATGAGTTGTCTCTAAGTATGAGTTGTCTCTTAGAGACAACATAATTTTGGGGTCCTATTATTTAATCCAATCTACCAGTCTATATCTTTTGATTGATGAGTTTAGGCCATTAACATTCAGGGTTATTATTCAGATATGATTTGTATTCCTGGTCATTTTGGTTTATTTTTGGTTTTTAATTTGAGTTTGTTTCTCCTTTGACTTTTCCTTTAGGGTACTTTCACCTTTTACTGGTTTTCCCTTTTTTTCTTTTTTCATTTCATCCTCATAGAATATTTTGCTGAGAGTGTTCTGTAGTGCAGGTTTTCTAGTTGTGAATTCTTTTAGTTTTTGTTTATCATGGAAGATTTTTATTTCATCTTCTAATCTAAAGCTTAATTTTTCTGGATATAAAATTCTTGGTTGGCATCCATTTTCTTTCAGAGCTTGATATATGTTGTTCCAAGACCTCCTATCTTTGAGGGTCTGGGTTGAAAGATCAGCTGAGGGCCTAATTGGTTTCCCCCAAAATGTAATCTGATACTTTTCTCATGGCTTTTAAAATTCTATTCTTATTCTGTATGCTAGACATTTTTTGTTATAATGTTCCTTGTGTGGATCTGCTGTAATTTTGTGTATTTGTGGTCCTGTAAGCCTCTTGTATTAGATTTTCCATTTCATTCTCTAAATTTGGGAAATTTTCTGATATTATGTCATTGAAAAGACTGTGCATTCCTTTGGTTTGTTTCTCTGCTCCTTCATTTATCCCAATAAATATTAAATTTGGTCTTTTCATGTTATCCCATAATTCTTGGAAGTTCTGCTCATGGTTTCTTACTATCTTTTCTGTGTGGTCAACTTTATTTTCAAGATTATATATTTTGTCTTCATTGCCTGAGGTTCTGTCTTCCAAGTTCTTATCTCTTGCAGACAAGAGGTTCTGTCTGTCTACTCTGTTGGTGACAATTTCCATTGAATTTTTAATTTGGCTTATTGTTTCCTTCATTTTGAGGATTTCTCCTTGATTTCTTTTCATAATCACTCTCTCTTTATTGAAGTGATCTTTCACCTCCTGAAATTTCTCTCTGATTTCACTCCTTACATTGTCCCTTATGTTGTGGATCAGTTTAACTATGAACATTCTTAACTCCTCCTCTAACATTTCTTCTACTGTATTGTAAATGGATTCTATCATTGGAATATGTTGGTTTGTTTGGGGTGATTTGTTCTCTTGCTCTTTAATGTTGTTCATGTGTCTTCCAATCTAGCAGTGTGACTCTGAGGCAGTACAGTTTCTACCCTGTAGACTTCTATTGTCCCTGAAGGTTTCCAGTACCTCACATTAAGGTGGATACCAATTTCAAGAGCACCCAATGATAACAATATACATCCTTAAACAAAATAGCTCCTATTAAGATGTCTACAGTTTGGTTGCGATAAACAGAAATGATGTGTTCAATTATTGTCTACACTACAAGCAGCAGGTTTGCAAAAGAGTTTACAATTTCTAATGGTGGACAAAGAAAGAACAGAATTGGTGTAGGTTGTGATGTTTATGAGGAAAGAGGAGAAAAGATAGAAGTAAAATATTATAGGAAGAGTGAAAGAGGAATCAATAGAAGTTGACTATTAGCAGGAGAAAAGAAAGAAAGAGAATCCAGGGAAACAGATTAAGTGAGAGGAAAAATATACATAAAGTAAAAAAAAAAATTAAAAAGAAAACAGTAACAATGAAAGAATACACAACAAAATTGTAATATACTCTTCAGAGTCCTCAATAAACTGATGCATGAAAAATACTTGGTTTAAAAAATGGTAGATACGTGAGAGAGAAAAAAGAAAAAAATCTCAATGGAAAACTGAACAATTATTTATGTTGGAATTCAAAAGTTTCTCAGCTTCCCTTCTCAGTTGATAGGTGGAATTGTCTGGAGTCTGCTGGTAGCTCCACCCTCAGGATGGTAGAGTTACTAGGGTAGGAGGGTTATTCCGGAGGCAGAACTCTTGGAGGCAGGTTTTAGTAATTGCAGGTCCACACTGGAAGACTGCATCCCAGGAATCTTTATTGGGTTCCACTCATGTGATGTAGGAGCCTGATCTTAGCCCCTTAGGTTGCCTGTGGACCCCACAATTCCTGGTCTCTGATTTAGTCTCCAAACTTGAACTATTCTGCCCCTTCTCCTTCCAATTTCTGGTAAGGCACTTCTCTCCCAGGCAGTTCTGAGGGTTGAGTGCTGGGACCTGTGTGCCTGTCACAGAGAGTTGTACTATAAGGGTGGATCAGGACTAGACCCTGAGAGTTGCAGGCCAACCATACAACTGTGAGCACTGGGAAGGATTGGTGACTAGGGAAGGATTGGAAGACTGGGGATTGGGGAGCCAGAGAGCCCTTTGAGTGACAGATTGGTGCCAGACCTGGTGGGATCAGTGGATGATTGGCTGGGGAGGGAGTCTTGGATCAGGCTGGTTCTGGGGCCCCAGTGAGTGCTGGCCCAAGTGGGCCCTGGGAACCCAGTGGGTGCCAGACCAGCTGGCTGGGCAAGCCATGCACAAGATGCTCTTGTACTCTCCTCTGACTCAATGTAGCCATCCCCTTCTGTCCCTCCAGCTTCAGGACTCTTGGATCTGGGGAGAGCCCAGCTCTCTAACCTACATTCCCCCAATGCTCCCAGGTTCTGACTTTCCACAGGATCGCTATTCTTAGACAGGCATACGTAGACCTAGCTGCAAACTCATGGATCTGGGTTTCAGTTTCCATAGGCTTAACCACACTAAAGGCCCAAGGTCTCAATGTTGTTTTAATTTGCAATTAGAAAGACTGCCATGGATGTGCTCACATAAAGGAGAGACCTTGTGAGGAAGCAACAAACTGGTGGCTATTAGCACACCTAGCAGAAAGACCTCAGGTATAACCAAACCAGCAGGTACCTTGATAATGGACTTCCAGGTCCTGGCCAGTGTCCCATAGATGGAGGTCGCTTTGTTCAGTGATGTGGCAGCAGCAGCCAAAGGCATTCTAAAGTATACACTTAAGACAAATACTTCTTGAAATATTGGCATACAACAAGCAAAGGGAAAAAAATTGAGTGAACTTTAGTAGAAATTATCCACACCAAAAAATAGAAAAATGTTTATTGCTTTGAAAAAAGCAAGGGCCTTCAGGAGATTTTGAGTCATGGATACTTACTGTAGGATGCTCACATTTTAGATTAAGTCTAACTGTACTAATGCAGACTCACTGTAACTACTGGATTCCATTGTTAATAAAGGAAATGACCCAAGCTGAGAAACTTCCTTTATTTCAATGACTGTTTGAATGTCCATGTTTCAGCATTGGGAATCACACCATCTTTGCATTTCTCTGTATTACCTTTCACCTTCAGCATGCCAGAAGCTCAGGAACATTTGCTGATGTTAGGCGGAGGAAGACAGAAGAACTAAATGAATTCTATAAAACTAATTTCATGTGAAATATGGCAAATCAGTGGAGAAGCGAAATCCAATGATGGAGAAAGAATGCAAAGTCTATAAGTCATACTTTGTCCAAGAAGCTGTTTCCCACCATGCCTGCCAGCTCAACCATTTAGCAATGCCTACTGTACCACATGAACACAAGGTCAAAATAAATCCAGTTACACTCTATAGACTTCATGTATGACTCAAAGAGCTTCATACTTATTCACATATTTAGAATATGATTACTATCACATTAAGGTGATTCCCAATGCCTTAAATATCCCCCAGGTAGTATTCCTAGCTCACCAAGAAGGCTACAACGTCACAGAGCAAGGGTCATATTTTTACATTTTCTTTTTTACTTTCCAGTGGTCTAGTGCTAAATACATAAAACACACTGAATAAATACTTCAGCATTGGCTTGCATTTGGGCTAAGAGGGCAAGCTCAGAAATTTGTCAGACAGAATTTCAAATGTTTCAGGCACTTATTTTCAAGTAAACGTGGACAAATCATTTCATTTTCTAGGCATCACTTTCCTTATTATAAGTCATAAAGAATAATCTATGTAAAGCTCCTGGTAGGAATAAGTGTCCCCTCAACAAAAGAAATATTTTTATTATTTCAATATTGTGAACAAAAGGAATGGGATATGCAGGTAAATAATCAGGAATGAGACCACAGTAATGAAGAGTCAAAAAAAAAAAAAAAAAACTCTGTGGAACAGGTAAAAGATGTACACTCATAGCAAAGGGTATAAAGGACCAGTGAGTCATGACCTTGACTACCTTGAAGATGAGAACCTGCTCTTAGTGTCTGTATAGCAGAAGGGAGTCATTTATAGGACAACATGAAAGATTTGGGGCTAGATATAAAGATGAACTTTCAAAAGGATGTTATAATATTAGGATAAATAAACATTATGAAATTTTTTGAAATAACTTAAAGATAATTCATACAGAAGATTAGGAGAAACAAAAGAAAACATCTGTGCAGATTATTATGTCTACAGTGGAACAATTAAAAACACATAAGCATAAGAAAATTGAGATTCATTACATGTGATGTTGTGGTTAGAAAGAATAACCCAGCTAAGGAAAATAAGTTATAGTCAAAATAATTTACAGAGTCAATGAGATGAAGAAAATGTGACTCTGGTATATATATAAGGAAGAGTAATGGTTTAAAAGTAAAACTCATTATAGCATAGATTGAAGCACATATCATACCTAAAAATACTATTGTTTTAACATATTTCAGCAATAGACCTGGCAAACCTATCATCCAGAGGTTTGATTTCTAGTCTCTTCAGGGTATTGTGAATATGTTTGTAAACCCACCCTTAGCACACTGACTCATTAAACTCAGTATCACACACTTTTTACCTCCATCAGGCCACACCCTCTCTCAACCCAACCCAAGGTCTATCTCCTTGGGGGAATCTTCCCTGTCTTTTAGGAAAATTAGACAAAATCTACATTTCACATATATGACCCATAGAGAAGACTGACACATCTATTGACAACTCAACATTTAAAAATAAAAAGTCAATAATTAAGAATAAATCATAAACATGACTCTGGTTATAGGACAGAATTTAGCACAAGAGTCACTCTTGGATCCTATGGACAAAAAAAATGAAACCTTGTCACTACTACTCAACTTTGATTATAAAATATGCCATTATAGGGGCTAATCCTCTTTTAGCCATCTGAATGACTTTTTACTTTATGAAAAGACTTCATAAAACCTTTTGTTCATCAGCAACCTACAAAACTTTGATGAGGTGGAGTCATTGCTGGTAACATCAACTCTCCTCCTTGTTTGAATGTTTCAGGAAATGCCTAGACAGCACTTGCTACTTAAAACCTCTGTCAGGCAAAAGCTTGTTCTAAGGTCTAATAGGAAACCAGCCATTTCCCTTTTCCCAATAGGAAAAAAGAAACCTATTCACATTCTTAACAGCATCATGATGCAATAGCGATGCTTTTTGCATTTAGTTTTTCTGATGCATGGAAGAAGGAAATAAAGGCTTTCATGATGCTGAAATCTTTGGAGCCAAAAAGGCAGTTTTAAGCAGAAAGTAGCTAAAAGAATGATTCCTACCAGAGACAAACTTGGAAGAAAAGCTGTGAAATTCAGTAAATTTTGATGGCTAGAAATCTTAGAAGGATCTGATAGCAAATTAAGAATACAGATGGGTCAGAGAAAAGAATTCAAATTATGGTCTTATGAAATTCACTTATAATAATTATAAGTCACAACATGTAAGGATTAGGAAAAGCAAGCAGAAGTTTTGCTTAGGAGGTACCTATTGGAGCCTTTCTTTTATTTTCCCCATTATAGTACTATTGTTTAATCATTTAGATGGGTATTAACAAAATCTCTGACCATCAAAATTTTGGCAAAATAAAATAAACTTACTGAAATTTGTTTTAAAGAATGATTTTTTTCCTCATTTTCCCTGGCTTTCTATTACACATAATGTTATTGTGCATAGTCCAACCCTGGATAAAATTCTGACTGGTAAATTAAACTACATTAAAAGTAAAGACTGTAGGGCTGGGGATATGGCTCAGTTGGTAGAGTGCTTGCTTTGCAAGCACAAGGTCCTGAGTTCAATCTCTAGCACCACACACACACACAAAAAAAGTAAAGACTGTAAAAATGGTAAGCACATAATCGGGGGAGACATTAATACTCTTGCCCTAAAAATATTAAAAATAGACTATTACTACAAGTTGATAAAGGAAAAACAAAGGGAACTCAATTGGAAAATGGTCAAAAGACTTGAACTGATATTTCAGGCAGAGCACACCCACATAACTACATGAAAAGCTGCTGTACCTCACTAGATATCAGGGAAACACAAATTAAAAGTACAATCTGATATTGCTACATATCCACCTGATTGGTTAAATTAAAAATCTACCAAGTGATAGTGAGGATGTGGAGAAACTAGAACTCTTATTTCTTCTGGGAGTATAAATTGGTGCAATCATCTTGGAAAATACCTTGGCAGTACTAGGTCTGGGTATGATTTTAAGTACTTCAGCATACACAAAGTTACATAATCTATGTTCTAGATGCAGCTATCATTTGAAGGAGTCTAACTAATAGCTGACAGTCTAATAGTAGCTAGTTACATTTGTCAGATCCTAGTCAGGAGTCTCTTCTCCAAGGGCTACTAAGCCCTTGATAAAGTGAAAATGCTGTCTAGAGGGTTTTGAACTGCCAAAAAAGAATAGCAGAAACAATTTTTTATTGATAAAATGAATGAGGTTCAAGAAATGTGGCTACCCAGATGTCTTACAGCTATACCACCTTTCCAGATATAGGGTAAAATAATCTGGTAAGCCCGACAACTTAATATCTTCAAGTTTTGACTCAGAGCTAGAACTCAGGTAGGTCCCAATTCTCTTCCTTAAGGAGACCGTATATGTGATTCAAAAGGAAGGTTGGTTGTTTCTGCAAATACATGGACTTTTCATTCAGAGGTACCTGTGGATTACACAAAATGACAGAGAAATGAGACTTCAGTAGCCAGCAGAATAGGTCATATGACTGTCTCACTTACTGACAAGGGAGTATATATGGTGGATCTCCATCTGAGACCTGCTTTCACTGTAGAATGCCACCCACTGTGTGACAATGTTGTGGGAACAAGACTTCTGTTTGATATCTACTAAAAACAACTGGCCAGTTATAAAGGAGACTGGCTCTGGTCAAAAGTCCTAAAAGCTGAATTTGTCAGCATTATCAATAAATAATGGCAAATCAATTACAAAAGGCACTTGCATTCACAAAACATCAAACTCTTAATTTTTGGTTATTAATTGAATTTTAGACCTACCCCATCACAAACATGAAAAGTAATCTGATAAGAGTATAATCAGGAGTTAGGGTTCCTTCAATAAATATGTGTTAACTGCTATTGTATTTCAGGCACAGTGTTCAATGCTTCAGTCCCTGAATGCCCAAAGAAGGAGATGGATGCCCCATTTACAATCATTGTAAGGGCTATTTTAAGGGATAAGTTAGGCATACAGAGAAGGAATCTTAATTAGAGTCACAGTGAAGGTAAAATTTTGCTTTGGTCAAGAGCAGAGGAGACCTAATATTTATTAAGCAGGGAGAGTAACATCTGTAAAACACCAGGATCACATGTAAATCAGGAATGCAGGAAGTCAGGAGTATCTAGCCTTGAGAATGTAGAAGAGGGTGGATCAGGCAGCACAGACTACATTCAAACCTCTCAAGGAAGAAGCTCAGTTCCTCAACCCTCTAGTCACTTAACCCAATAGCATTAACCAGCCTTTGCAAACTGTAGCTTCCTCATCTACACAAAGGAGATATGAGCAGTATGGTAGTACCCCTCATAGCTGTTGTGAGAACTAAATAAGTTCAAGTACATATAAACCATATAGAACAAAACATGGCAGACAGCCAGTGTTCAAAACCACACTAACCATTATTTTTTATAGCTTTGTATTCATTTGCTGGGGTTTCCATAACCAAGTACCACGGATGGCAACTCAGAAAACAACAACTTATTTCTTCACAATCGTAGATGTCAGAAATCAATGTGTCAGCATGGTTGGATTCTTCTCAGGCCTTCCTTATTCTGGGGACTGTGGATGGTCACCTTCTCCCTGCATCTTCACATGGTCACTCCTTGGTACTTGTCTGTGTCCTTGTCATAAGTGAGCTATGCCATCAAAATAGACCAAACACATTTGTGTCCTTCCATAATGTCAGAATTTATTGACTAACGACAAATTGACAGGCTGTACCACTTTCAGAGGTGGCAATTAACCAGATACTTGTGGGTCACCTGATGGTCATAAGCTGGGCAAACACAAGTTATTTTATTATCATCTTAATTTCTAATAATACTCAAGTCACACATCATATTTCACATGATGACATATATAGATAGGTGACTAGAAGACTAAGAAAGGATTAAGATGGTCACAGAGTTATAGGATGCTGAACCAAGAGCACAGGCTGAGAGATCTATGAATGCAGATCAGAGTTATTGTAGGTGGTCAAATAAGGATTTTCACAAACCATTTTTACTGAATCATCAAGGCAGAGGTTCTCATTGTTGGCAGTTTCCGTTTCAGAGCATCAGCTTGGAGTAGGCCATGCCTGTTCATCATGGGCAGGAGAAACCACACTGTGCTGAAGCCCAATGCGACAGGAAATTGGAGATGTGTTGCTGTAATGATTTTCCTGGAAACTTCTTGATGAGTGACCAGGTGATGGGTCAGGATGCCACTGTTTCCAGTCTCAAAGGGTTTCTCTTCTTATGGGTCTCAGGTGAGGGGGTGTGTCTGATGACATTGATAAGCTGCCATGTCTGGCGTTCCTGTTTTGATTTGGGATGTCCAAGTGCCCAGGTACTCCTTGATTTAGTTTGATAACTTGGCACAGAAAAGTTATTTATCAGCTTGTGCCTTACAGTTGTGTTAGGCAGAAGGTGATTGTTAACTTGTACAAACAAGGTAGGAGACATTCTACCTTGGCACTTGTACTCAAACTGGAGTAGCTCATGGCCAACTACTGCTTTGCAGAACGGAGTAACTCAGGTTTAGGCACAACCGGAAAACTGCTGTTCTGCATACATCATGGAGTGCCTGAGCAGGATGCCACATACTTTCCACTGTGCTAATGTCCTTTTCCCATAATAATTAGTTTTAGATTAGGGGTTACCCTAAGGACCACATTTTGCTTAATCACCTCTTTAAAGACTCCATCTCTATATACTGCCACATTGTGAGAGTTTATCATATAAATTTTGACATCACATGATTTGGTCCATAACAAGGTACAAGAGACAGTGGCGGGGCACATATCTTGGCACTGTGAAAACTTTATTTTGTTGGTTTGGTTTTATTTTATTTTGTTTTTAATAATCCACCAAGAATCAGATCCTGATGACTGCTCCAATTAATTTCTCCTCCAGCATCTGTGGTTACTTTCCCTCAAGGCTCAATCCGAGAGGAGGTGAGCAAATAGGGGTGATGGGAATGTGAAGAGTTTAGGAACTGATCAACATGGAGACCACAGAGAGGATAAGAAGAGAAAGCTTCCAAAGGAAGGTGGTATCTTTCCTCCTCAGTCTCAATTTGCACTTCAAAAGCTATCTTCCTCATCTTGACTCTAAATCATACTCTTAGATTGCATGGGTAAGGGGAACAGGAGGTAGGCAAAGTAATATGGCCACAGTCATTTTATTATCATTTATGATAAATCATATTGCTATTGATAAGATCTGTGTTTGAAAAGCTCACCAGTCACTTTGAGTTTGGATTTTATTTTATGAGTGATGGAAGGGGGACAAATGTTTCTTGAAAGAGAATTAATATGATCAAGTTTTTGAGAATTGTAATCTTGGAAATAAAAAGGAGGAAACAAGCTGAGCACAATGGAGCAAGCCTGTAGTTCCAACTGCTAGGGAGGCCAAAGTGGGAAGATCATTTGAGACCATGGGTTGGAGACCAGCCTGGGCAACACAGAGAGAACTTGTTCTCCAACCCCACCTCCACCTACCCACCAAGAAAACAAAGAGAAAATACCTGGAGGAGAGAAAGACTAATGTCAGAGAAGCCAAATATGGCCTGCGACACATACCTACAACAAAGCAAAGGCTGTGGAGGAAAAAAGAGAAGCTGGATGAAAGAGATGATTTCAAGTAGGCAGGGCGTGGGTCGGTGAAAAGCAGCAATTGCTGATTATGGATGAGAAGCTAGGAATGACATCATCAACCAAATGAAGAACACAGGAAAAGAAGCATGTCTGAGAAGAGAGCCTGTCCAATAGGTGAGGCGTCATTCTTAGACAGGTTGAGTGTCAAGAGCCCATGACACAACCAGGCGCTGACAGCCAGAGCTTAGCCGAAGTAGGTCTGGTGCTCAAGGCAGAAATGTATATTTGGAAATTTATTAGTTTTTCATTATTAGACTTGGAACTAATAATCCCAACAAGGAGAAGGAAAGTGAGAAGAAAACAGCACTACAGTATGGATATCTAGAGTGAAGCAAAAGCAGTGAGCAAGATATGTTTCCAAGTCAAAGGCTATGTTATGGTTTAAATATGAGCTGTCCTCCCAAAGCTCATATGTGAGAAAATGCAAGAAAGTTCAGAGGTGAAATTATTGTAGGTGGGGAGGGTGTGGCTAGAGGAGGTGGGTCTCTGGGGGTGGTGCACCTTTGGGGTTTATATTTATCCCTGATAAACAGAGCTCCTGCTTCCTTGTTGTCATGTCCTGAGCTGCTCTCCTCTACCACAGCCTGCCCCCGTGGTGTTCTGCCTCACCTCAGGGCCACAGCAATGGAGTCGGCTGTCTGTGAACTGAGACCTCTGAGACTGGGAACCCTATATAAACTTTTCCTCCTCTAATTGTTCTTGTCTAGTCTTTTGGTCACAGGGATAAAAAAAGCTGACTAAAACAACAGTGTGAAGGCTGATGGGGAAGAGTCAAAGGAGAAGCCCGGCTTACGTGCATAAAAAGAAGCAAGTTCATAACTACTCATTTTCCACCCCAAGATGTGCACGAGTCCTGTTCTCTTACAGCTCCTGATGCAATTTGCATCGTGGTTAAGCCATGTGGGCTCTGATTCGACATCCAGGTATACGACTTACTGGGTATATGGCCTTGGATGAATTGCATAGCTTCCTCTCACTTCAGGTTCCTCATTTATGAAAGTAACAGTAGAACCTGTAACATGGGCCTGTTCATAGGAAATAAGAAACTATGTGTACAACTCAGTGTTAGTTGTTATTAATATGGAACGAAGGTAGCATATTCAACAATGGCTTCTATCTGAAGTATGACTTACAATGAGACCCAAGAGAGAGTCCACTGAGTTAGTACACAGGCAAACAATGACATCTTATTCCTTTTGATTTTGAATCTTTTCTGAACAGAAGTCTGCCCCAGGAGTTTTTCTTAGCATCATCTATCACTGCTGCCATTCAATTAAGCCAGTGTAGGAAAATAATGAAATAAAAAACTTGAGGAAGGATATTCAAATACACATATCCTTACCAGCATATCTTCTAATAATTAGGAACAAAGGGACCCTTCCAGGTAGCTGGTAAAACTTAAATGGCTTCATCTCTAAAGAAATACTAATATTAAACAAACTTGGATCTATATTATCATGAAATGTTCTCATCACTCCTCAATTATTGATGCCCATGGAATGCTCTGGGTAGAATATTTATTTTTGTATGGACAGTTCATTCATACACAATAAGCAGGTAATGAGATAGGAAATTGGGAGTAAAGGAAGAGATACTGAGTCTCAAAGGAAGTGTCCATACACCACTGAAATGCAGGAGCACCCACGAAGCATTGAAATGTAGAACACACCCCTGCACCCCCCACGAACAACTACAATTCCTGAGCAGCATGTCCTTGCCTTACACCCTTGACCCAGGCCACTGTAGCATGAGGACAATGTGCAAGTGCAAAACAAATTGGCCAGAAATTACATAGCTGCACCTCTAGTCCAGACCCTAGCAACCAACCCTCTATAAATATTAGCGCCCCACACCACAGGTTGCTGTTTCTCCCTTTGGAGATATTTTGCATTCTCCCTTGAATGTGTATTCCTTGTTTTACTCTGAAGATGTCTCTGTCTTGGGACATCTCCCTTGAATTTCTATTTTCCTAAATAAACCTTTCTCTATGCCTTTGACGGGTGCATGCTGAAATTCTTTTCTGTCTTGTATACCAAGAACCCACCGGGTTCTGAGTAAAGCTCTCCCTTCTCTCGGATCCTTCCTCAGAAATATCTCTTCTCCCCTGACAGTAAGAATCGCAATCCACGTGGCAACACTGGTTTTAGGTCAGCACCTCAGGGGTACATTGCAGTTCTCCTTCCTGGACTATGTAAAGCTCAGTTTTCTGATTTATGTGTTGCATTTCTTCACAGACATTTCATAGACAAGAAAGAGCTATGTTTTTTATGAGACAAGGACACTGACATCTGGGAAGGATTGAAATCTGGGCACAGCACGGTGAGCGTAGAGCCTAGGTTGGCCTTGACCTTCATTCTCCCCTCCTGTGCATTTGGACCCAGGGTGTTATTGCAGGTGAGAGAATCCAGTTTTCTATGGAAGCTTATTTCCTCACAGTCTCTGCAGTTGGGAGCTCACTGTTCCAGCCCTCTGCCAGCAGCCGCTTTCCTTTCATGCTTTCTTGGTCTCCTCTTTATATTTCCTCCCTCCAATAATTAGGTTTCTATTCCAATTTGTTTCAATATTAAAGTCTCATTTCAACAGAGTCCAAGTCTCAAACTTCAGCTGAATTCCTCAGTGACCTTCTACAGAGAGTAGGATGAGGCAGACCAGGCTGAAGACCATCAGCCAAACTGTAGTGCACTGACCTCTGTCACAGGTCTGAGTCAGTTCCATGCGGGGATAATGATGTTCCCTGATCAGGGCAGGATGAAAGCAGCATATAAGAAAGAGTAAAATTATGAGTCCGTGGTAAATACCAGGAGGGAGATGAGTCATAACATTCTCTCAGAAGCTATTGTGTTAACTCAGCAGGGGTCATGGAGAAAGAGTTTTTCTGGTAAACAGCTGGTCCTGTTTACCTCCAGCTCCTCATTTTTCAATTATTTTGAACATCTTTTGGAGAGGATTAAAATTCATAGGCTGAATCTAAGGGATCAAACTGCTAATAACATATGCATTGAATCCAGAGGTCATCATTTGCTCTAGGTTGAGGACATCACTTGAACTTGGATGTAGAGCTATTGTAAACCCTCCATGGTCTAGAGTTTAATGATGATCTTTAATTCAAGAGCTGGTCTGATTAAAAAGTCACATTTTATCAATTAAAAGTCTTAAGTCATTAATTTAACTTGGATCATATTTTTGTTTTATCCTGCAGTTGTTTAAAGATCAGATGTTTAAAAAACACATATCACCCAAACTAATAGTTTTCATTTTGTATACAACATATGAGAAAAGTCAATCAAAGTCTATGAAATGTCTGGGGACTTTGTCTACTCTTGTTATTTATTTACAACTAAATATGTTTTAAAATCTATAGAGTTAGAAGGCATATATTTACAATCCTACTTCCCCATCCTACAAACAGCTGTGCCTCTAACACTAGACCTGGAAGGTACTTTGATTTAACAAGTAATTACTATTTACCAAGAGAGGCCAACGACAGATGTACAAACACAGAGGTTAAGGTTATAGAGAAAATGGTAATCTGTGTTAGAGGTGAAGAGATGGGGAAGGTTCACTGAGGAATAAGGAGTGAATGAAAGGGTTAACAAACCCTTTCCTTGCTGCACAAGATCCAACTTCTAGTTACCTTCTAACTATGTTACTTGGAAGCCAGAGAAGATGCTGTGTATTCACTTTATTGCTAGTCAACCTTGTTTGTGGTACAGTGACCCCTGATTGGTAAAACCCACTTGGACTGGGAGAACAACCAGGAAATTACAAGCACCAGATAAGGGAGCATAGCTTTGAGCCTCTCTGAATACAGTGACCCATAGAAGCAGGGTCTGCACAGTTTTCTTAAGATATATTAGCCCTGTGGGGCAAGTGGCTTCCTACATATCAGAAGGACATCTATCCTTGCCCAGATGTGCATCACATTTTTCCCTGAACTGTCCCTTGGGGAGGTGATAGTTCCTGAGGGCTGTACGGATTGCAGCATCAACTGTTCCTTGGACTCTCACTAAGACACACTTGGTTCTGCTCTGCTGGCAAGCTGTGGTTCCTGGGTAGCACCTTTGTCAATGGGGGTCTGGGCCAGCCTTGAGAGTCTGCTTCTATAGTAAAAACTTGTAAGAGCATTTGATGGGTATAGCAGAAAGGGTGCCACATCATTGGCAACTCAGACAAGGCAGGAAAAGGGCATTCCATGAACAGAAACGATCTTAGGGAAAGGGGGAAAAAACTATTCAGGAAATTAATCAGTGCTGCTAGGAAGGAAAGAATGGTGGAAGAGAGAAACAGGGGTCAGATCAAACTACTGTCACTCTAAGAAAGAGAAGGACATGATTTGCATTTTCAAGAGATTCCCATGGGAAGTTAGTTGGAGGATGAACAGGAAGGGACATGGCTAGAGACAAGGAGATCACACAAAAAGCTATTGCAGTAGTCCAGGTAGCAGATGGTGAGGACTTGAACGAAAGTAGGAAGATTGGAAAAGAAGGAACTGATTTTAAAGCTACTTTCAAAAGAAAGGATTTAGTGATGGATTAGGTGGGAAATGAAGAATGAGGAGTCTCAGGTGGGTTTTGGGTGACACCTTTATAAGGATAATGAGCCTGTTATCCTGAATTTTGGCAAAGACTTCTTTCACAATAAAATATTAAATAAGATTCTCAGCATTTTATCCTGACACTTTACCATTTCCTATTTAATAAAAGCTATTTTTAGTTCATTCCATTATATAAATAACAGTATGTTGAATGGGCCAACTCAGTTATATGAACCAGAAAAATTTTCCTCCCCCAAGAACTTTGTTCAAACCCACTCTAGCTAATCTCCCTTCTAATTTTGCTTCCCTGCCTCTAACAATATCTCTGGGACAACCCTATTTTAAGCAACAGAACAATCTTGTTTTCAGATATTTACATATCAAGTGAGATCTAAGTCAAAACCCCCAGCAGTGGCACACACCTATATCCCAGGGACTCAGGAGGCTGAAGTAGGAGTTCAAAGCCAGCCTCAGCAACTTAGCGAGGCCCTATCTCAAAATTTTTAAAATAATGGAAAAGGGGCTGAGGATGTAACTCAGTGATTAAGTGCCCTTTGATTCAATCCCTGGTACCGAAGAAGAAGAAGAAGAAGAAGAAGAAGAAGAAGAAGAAGAA
>JAJEJO010003473.1:408750-424378 GCA_020662805.1 Glaucomys volans | reverse complement strand
CCTGTCCATTGACTGCCTCTGGCCATTCCAAATGGGGGAAAGAGAGAGAATAAGAGGAAAGATTCCACTTGAGTAGGACTATTGTTCTCTAGAATTCTTGTTTTTGGGGTTGATGGGGTCATTCAGTGAGTTTTTCCCAAACCTCCTAGGGACCCTGGAGTCAGCCATGTCGCCTCCCTGAAGAAACTGCCTATCCCTCTGGCTTTCTGGCAATTCCTCACCAATTCCTCCAAAGGCACACTTCACTTTGCTCTATCTGGCAGTCTGCCCACTATGGGTCCAATATGACTCAAACCCACTCTGGGTATTGGGAAGCAGAACAAATCTTTGCCCATCTCATTGTTCAACCTGCCAACATCCTAAGTCTGCCACACAGTCATCTTCACCTAGCCCCTCACATTTAAGCCTTCTCAGATAGAGGTCCAGAGACCCACAACTACTTCAGTGGACCCAGGGCTAGATCTTCCAAGAATTCCAAGGTAACGGCAATCTCTTTTACTTTCCCTATCAATTATTTTCAAACTTACCTTTTTTCATATGGGATAAACGGAGCACCACAGAAGCAATTTATGCCTTATTAAATCCTGATGTGACTGGATCAAACATCTCTCTTCACAACTTACTGGCATTTCATCTCTATTGTCCTCAACTTTGGGACCTTGCAGCTAAACTCTAAGAAAACAGGAAAGGTACCATTTATCATCCAGTTACATGGGTTAATTATATGTCAAAGCAAGTGAGCTAATGTTTCCATTTGCTACCAGAAGAACAAGGGCTAATTAATGGTACAATAAGCTTTGCATGACCAGGCAGATGGAAATGAGAGTTTACCTGAGGGAGGGGAGTTCACTGTGTTTTTAATTTTGTTTTGGGGTTGTTTTTTTTTTTTTTTTTTTTTTTTTTTTTTTTGTATTTACCTGGCTACAAGGGTATTATTTGCATGTTTATCGCTAGTGTGCTAAATGCCACTTTGACAGCCTGTCAGGAAGGTCTGCCAGAATTGCCCACTGACGAACGCTTTTAGACTTGAATTTTGTTTTTCTTTTAGGACCAACAAATAGCTGGCAAAACATCAACAAAAAGAGCAATACAGTTCATGTAGAGTACAGCAATTATCCTAAATAATGTGGGATTTTATTTTTGCTTTTTGCTTTGGAAAGTCATCAATTAACTTTAGTTGACAATCAATAAATAGAACAATAGCCTCTTTTCAAAAAATGTCTAATTCTGTTTCTGGGCTGTATATTTGCTATTATAGAATTTCTGGTAATATTTACTCGATTTGGACACCTGTATAAAAGATTAAACAAAGATGTGGGAGTTGAAAGAATTGGGGTGGGGCCAGAAGGTTATGAATAGTTATTTTGCTTTTAGGCAAGCAATTGGTTCTACATTTGTTAAAGCCTGTTGGATTGAGTCATGTAACAGCTTTTATGCAATAAATTTGTTCCTGTAAAGTTGTGTATAAATCAATTTTTTTATAAATTGATTCATACTTTGAATGCATTGAAAGCTTGCTATTTAAAGAAATCCTACTCTAGATCCTCTGGTAACATAAAGAATTTATTTTGTGAAATGGATAATCAAGATAGGGAAAGAGAAAGGGAGAAGAAAAGAGAGAAAATAGGTTTATTAAAAGACCTGCCTATGTAACCAGTCTTAGGACACCATCTGAAAAAAAAAAAAAAAAAAAAAAAAAGCATAGATGTTTGACTTATTTTTAAAGCAGCCTAGCATTGGGGTCACAGAAACTCTAACAGTTGAGAGCTTTGTGACAGAATTGTCCTTTCCAAATCCTGTAACGCAGTCTTTACACTACAGCCCATGTCCAGAGGGTTCTTGTTCTCATGCCTGCTTTCATCTGAGCATTTCACAGTGGTGGGTGGAAAGCGAATCAATGACATTGCTTTTTTTTTTTTTTCTCCCCAGCAACAAGCAGGAAAATGCTCTGAAAGTGAAGCACATTACTGGAAATACAGGACAAATGCATTTAAGTCATTAAAATAGTCCTGTGCCCTAGAAACTGCCATTATGCATTTAACAGGTGAGGAAACTGAGGCACCAAAAGATTAAGCAAATTTCCAAGGATACTTCATTAATATTGGGTAATTTAAAGTTTAGACATTAATATTTTGATTCCAGAGCTCAGATTCTTTAATAACCACACCATATAAGCTTCATGGGCATATGCAGATGGGTGAATGGATAGATGGAAGGATGGGCAGATAAATAGATAACTTCAGATGAGTAAATAAAATATTTAAGCACTATAACTGACATAAAACTTTATTAATTAATTGTAACCAACACTTTCAGTGTCAAGTGAAAGAGAAGCAACCAAAGTGGATTTTGCACATAGTTCTTTGGTGTTCTTCATACAGGAGGCCAAACATTGCCACATTTATACTATATAAATGTTTGCAAGGGATATTAACAGTGATCAGGGATAATAATCATAGCCTTGGTTTGTAGTGTGCAAGAGTTTTTTTCACTGTGAAATTTTACATTAAATTTCAGCATTCTACTTTCTCTTACAAAACAGAACATTTGGCAATATAAGTCCATATTTTTATAGGGAAATAATTAGATTGGGATTAGCTATGCTTTTCAATTCACCTCAGTTGCTACAGTGTATTCTATCTTCCCTGTGGCTTTCCTCTGGCATTTATTTTACCTCTTGGTCTCTCTAGGTAAAGGAGTATTTGAATTTTGAACAGAAAAGTAAAACAAAAGTCATTGCCCAGAGAGTTCCAGTACTCTACATCAGAAACCTCACCTATTGCGTGCAAAAAAATATATAGGTCTACTAATCAGAAAGAATTTCCAAAAATAAAATTCCACAAACCACCTGTACTTACTACTTTTCACATAATTATTTATTTAACTAATATTAGAATTTTACACTGCAAGGCAGCATTTGATGTGTTGGCCCTACCAGATTAGCTTTAGGAATTGGTTGCTTTACAGATGAATTCACAAAGGGGTAACTAAGTTGTAGAAAAAAGATCTGCTCTCTAGGAATCCTTGTACTTAGGAAGGAAGGCTAGGAAGTTTTGGTCATTTCTATGTGTTTTCCAAGTATGAGTGAAAAAGAAGTAGCAAAAGGGACCAGAAACCAATAGAAAATTTAAAGTTCAAGGAAAAAGAAACTTATTTACATACATTATTAAATTCTTTTTTTTTTCAAATAATCAATTTTAATATATGGTGAATATTACAGGGGCTTCAGATTTTTTTTAAGACTGCTCCTTCTATTTTTTTAGATGTTGCTTGATCTTTATTCTATTCATTTATTTACATGTGGTGCTTAGAATCCAACCCAGAGCCTCACGCATGTTAGGCAAGCGATCTACCACTGAGCCACAATCCCAGCCAACACATTATTAAATTCTAAACAAAATGAAAACTATAACTTGAAAGTAAATAGGGTCCTACTAAATATATATTTTAAAAATCCTATCATATGATAGAAATTCTTTGCTTTTATTCTATTGTGTATGAAATTCAGTTCTGATTGTCTCCATAGGAGAGGGAAGGCAATATTTGTAGGCATCCTACTACTTTGACGGAAGTCTATGAAAATAACTATGTGCTGTTCTATTTCTTTTCACCACTTCCAAACACCATTAATGAGGAATCAAAAGTGCCGCCCTGCAATCAGAACAGTAATATAAATACCCACTCACCCTCCTGTGCAGCCAGCACAAACAATGAAAGCAAGTTTCCTGACTAAACAAATACGCTCCCGACTTCCTGCTCTATTGGAAGGAAGATGCCAAATGTAGGAGGCAGCCACAAATTTGGTCCACTGGTACAGCCTCTTTCGATGTGCCGCTAGTCATATTTCAAAGAACGTTTTGTAATCATCCTTGACAACTGCCTTCCAGAAGGGAAACACTGAAACATTTAAAAACAGAAGCGTTTGGAAGCCAAATGAAGCAGCACAACACTTCTGAGAGGTTTATGATCTCAGGATATCTACCACTGTGCGAACAGAGGAGGAAAAACTCAGCTCAGGACCAAATATTTTATAAACTCCTCCACAAAATCCAGGGCTTGTTTCTGTGCGCATGGGCAGCACCGTCTGTTTAATTTGTGCTCCAGACAGCTATTAAATGCTAGATAATTTCTTCTTATACACCCAAGATGAATGCTTTCATCTGTAATATTCTTTTCTGTAAATGCCTTGGCTGAATTGGTATCAGCTTTTATTCAATTTCATTTTACATTGACTCAAGCTGTTCCCTCCAACACATACACACACTTGAAATCCCCTCATTTTCTTCTTTACTTAACTACATATATCCAAGTCCAGAAGCATCCATGGATTTTATCAGCCACCAATGATCCAGTCTATGCCCTGTGTATTCTTCCACTATCATTAACATCCAACACATTTGTCCATGTGTGACCTTGCTTGGCATTTCAACTATAAATGTTTACATAATTTCTTTGCTCAGCCTGATTTTGATTTTGTAGTTCAGAGATGATATATTGTGACTCTTGATATTCTCCACAATACCCAGTAATATATTCCTAAGCTTCAAGTGCATTAAAGAATGATCAGTTTCCTAGTTAGTACAGAATGCTTATGGAATTTCTTGCAACAATGCTATGAAGCTGCATCCTCATTAAATGAGCTACACAGCTCAAAGTCTAACACCTTGGGTTTTTCTTTTTCTAAAGCTATTTTATTTATGGGGCAAAAATATCATGTGGGTACATAGTAATAAATCTAAATGTGTATTTATAAGATGAAAATGTAAAATCTAGACAAAATATTAACAGTTATCTTTATAGGAATTTGCATTGAGGTATTATCTTTTGCATAAGCATTTTGAAATATGTATTTTCCCTATACACTGTATTATAGAAATGTCTTACTGCACCCATGAAATTCAGACAGATTTGTAATACTTGCAGATTGTATACAAACTGAGAAAGATCTCATAACATGGTTAAGTTTTAATTCCACACCCAAAGAACTCTACCAGACCAAATTGTTTTCCCCCCACATTTTCT
This sequence comes from Glaucomys volans, assembly GCA_020662805.1. NCBI lineage: Eukaryota > Metazoa > Chordata > Mammalia > Rodentia > Sciuridae > Glaucomys > Glaucomys volans. The sequence goes on along the minus strand of JAJEJO010003473.1, from coordinate 419,356 downwards.
ATTAGTGCATTATAGTTGTACATACTGATGGGATTTGTTGTTACATATTTGTACATGCACACAATACACAATATCGCAATATAATTTGGCCAATATCACTCCCTAGCATCTACTCCCTGTATCCCCACCTCCCTCATCTTCCTTGGTCCCTTTCCTCTACTGATCTCCTTTTGATTTTCATGATATCCACCCCCATCTATCTTCACCTTTTTCCTCTCTAGCTTCCACATATGAGAGCAAACATAGGACTCTTAACCTTCTGAGTTTGATTTATTTTGTTTAACATAATAGTCTCTAGTTCCATCCATTTTCCTACAAATGTCATAATTTCATTTTTCTGTATAGCTGAATAAAACTCCATTCTGTATATATACCACATTTTCTTTATTCATTCATCTATTGATGGACACCTAGGCTGGTTCCACAGTTTGGCTATTATAAATTTGGCTATAAACATGGATATGCATGTATCACTGTAGTAAGATGACTTTAATTATTCAGGGGTAAATACCAAGGAGTGGTATATCTGAGTAATATGGTGGTTTCAATGCCTAGTCTTTTGAGGAACCTCCATACTGATTTCCATAGTGATTGCACTCATTTACAATCCCACCAACAGTGTAAAACTGTTCCTTTTTCTCCACATCCTTTCCAGCATTTATTATTACTTGTATTCTTGATGACTGCTATTCTGACTGGTGGAAGACAAAATCTCAGTGTAGTTTTGATTTCCCTAATTGCTAATGATGTTGAACATTTTTTCATATATTTGTGGGTCATTTGTATTTTGTCTTTTGAGAGTTGTCTGGTTAATTTGTTTGTTCATTTGTTAACTGGGTTATTTGATTTGTTTGGTGTAAAGCTTTTTGAGTTCTTCATATAATTCTAGTTATCAATCTTCTGCCAGACCAAATTTTTAAAGTCTTCATTTCCATAACCTTTGGAAAGAGGAGAAGACCTTGCAACATTTGGAAAACTGAAGAATGGATAACCATCCAGCTGCTTAACCAGGAGTTGAGAAAAAGAGAGATGGTTAATTAGTCAAGGCCAACAGTCAGAAAGATTAGTTGCAGAGCCGGAAGCATAGGCCAAGCTAGGACTGCCAGGGTCTTTGTGCAGGCTTCCACCACATTCGCCCACCACGACAAAACCTAACATACTGGGAAGGGGAGTCTGGGAAAGGTAGCTCCAACTTAGACCTTATTCTCCTTCAAACACTAAGGAAGGAAGCCTAGGGAGTTTCAATCATTTCTATATTTTTTCAAAGTAGGAGCAAAAACTAAGTAGCAAAACCAGACGCAGCGCTATGCACCTATAATCTCAGCTACTTGGGAGCTTAAGGCAGAAGGATTACAAGTTTGAAAGCAGGCCCAGAAAGGTAGGGAAGTCCTGTCTCTACAAGTAAAAAGGAAAATGGTTGAAGATGGAACTGAGTGGGAGAGCACCCCTGGATGTGATTCCCAGTACCACACACACACACACACACACACACACACACAAACACACACATAGTAGCAAAAAATTTGTGTATACACACATAGGCCAGGGACGAATAGAAAATAAAAAGTGCAAGAAAAAGAAACTTATTTCCATATACCCCTAAATTCTAAATTAAATGGAAATTATCATGTGAAAGTAACTAGGGCCCTACTAAGTATGAATTTAAAATCACATCATATGATAGAAACTTTGCTGGCTTAGGCCTTTCATTTAAAAACTGCCACTCTCACATCTTCCCTTAGTGTCTCTCTCACTGTTTCTTAAGCAAAAGTGAACATGGGTGTGAATATAAATGTGGGTAGGTATGTAGGTATGTATAGATAAGAAGATTAATTGTATTTACATTTGGACTTACTTAGGTAAGCTGCAAAATGATCCAATCCAATTTGGTCGCTCAGTAAATGTTAGGTTCTTTAAGTAAATATTAGCAAACTCTAAATAGTCAGGTAGGAATTATACATCCCTTTTCTCACATCATAACTAATAGATGCTGTCTCACAATGAAAACAAATCTAAGAGCAAATTCCACTAAATTTATAATAATTTATTAACAAAATGTTTCCCAAATGGTCATGTAACTGTTTCACAGCTTGGAGAAAATTCAGTCTCTACCTAGATAAGCTGATTATCACCTTGCCGGAGAAGCTCAATCATGCGCTGATGTTCTGATGATATATCAAATCAGACCGAGAGAAGAATCCTACATCTGATTTCTCCAAGAAGCAGATAAACACAGGACCAATGGGTTATAGACTTTGATATTTCTAATAATGACAATAAGTTGGTTTCTTGTAGTTTATTCAAGGTGGTTGGGCTTCTATAATATTTTAACCATGCATCTATCTTAGATAACTGTCATTTCACCAATTATAAATGATAAACACTCTGGGGAGTATTTCAGCAAATATATTTCAAATGTTAAGTAATCATTTTGAAAGAGTTGATTCTTAGTTAAATGGACTTCGAATGCTAATTTACCATACCCTGGCTGTATGTTAGGTTTCATTTATTCACAAGGACACAAGTGCAACCGTTTATACAAAACTATCTTAAAGTAAATCAATACCCAAGCATTGTAATTATAGATATATAACAAACAATCTAAATATAGCCATATACAGTTACATAAACCCCTAGCTAGCTACACTACTTTAAATTGGGAAATACAGAAAGAATAGTCAGTTCTCAAAAATGTTTTGCTGTTATTCAAGCAACATCTGACACAGAGGATATAAGGTAATGCTTATATAGAATTAAGGCTACTTTAGCAAGCCAAGCCAAGTTTGCCTCAATTAATGGATCATTTGGTTTTCCTAAATTAGAGTTCTGCTCATTAGTATATCTGCTTAAAAGCCTCAATGGCTCCCTTTTCCTCCTCCCTATCTTTTACAATACCTTATGAAATTTTCAATTCTCTGGGAATAACCCAGGAAATAGACTTTCTAATTTTACAAAGCCTAGATTTAGCAAAATTAGAAAATTCATCCTGCCTCTCAAATCACAACAAAATAAAATAAAATAAAATAAAAAACAGCAGATACGTGTGGCATAGGCCATGATGCCCTGTGTGACTTTCATCCCCTCCAGTTGTACCAGGTATATGCATTATTAGGTCTTTTGTGGGAGAAGAATGTCTCAGGAGAAGTGTCTGAGTACTTTTCAGAGGGTAGGGGAAATTCAACTTGGACCAGTGGGTTTCTTGGCATACATGAAGGAAAAGAAGGTGGGCTAGTTTGAGAGTGAAAAGCCCTGCCATGGGGTTGGGGGGTCCATTATTTATAGAAGGGATATAATAGGGGGTGGGCTGCAGGTGGAGCCAGGGTGCAGCTGTGCAATTTCATGTTGGTTTTCCCTGTGCTTTCCTATTTCCCTCATTTTACAAGTGCGTGGACAAAGGGCCTGTTGCTCAAGATTTACAACCATGCCTTCTGCATCTCAATGGCTCATGAATATTTCCTTTAAAACTGGGAATCTCTCTCTCTTTGTCCCAACTCCCATCTCAGTTCTCCATCTTCCTGCTTCTTTTATGAGACTTTGTCCACAGTATTCTATCCAGGAATATTATTTTGGTATCTCTCATACCTGTGAATTGCCCCAAACTTTGTTCAGACATAGAGCACCCACAGGCTTTTTTTTGAAAGAAAAAAAAAAAATTCTATGGATAAGGTACCAAGAAAGCCCTGTGAGAATACCAAGCCTGGGAGGCAGAACAGGTCAAGGAACAGGGGCCATCAATACAGTACTTACACGGCATAAATAAGCCTGATAATACCATGAGATTGTCTGAAGCATAATGTCTATTTTTCATGTGCTTATGTTCTGCTTTCTCAATAATGTGATACTTTAAAAGCATGGATTTCTTATATTCTCCCCACTTTGAGTATCTTAGTATGTATACTTATGCCAGCACTACCCAAATGGCTGGGACCAATTAGAAACTCAATGTTAGATATTTTAGAAATGTGTCTCATCTTTAGCATAAATTTATTTATATAAGATTTAAGTACTTGAGACATTTTGTGAATTCAATGAAAGAGAAGGAAAAAAAAATGAAAATGGGTAAAAAAAAGAAAGTCACCAGTCATTAATGGGATTAGTGAAGAGGAGTATTTCCTAAGGTCGAGTGCAAAATATAAAATAACATGAATTTTAAAACAGCTATCTGTGTAGTATGGGAACATTTATAGCAATCTGTACCAGGGTGCCAATCAGAGCCTTGCAGAACTCCAGTAATCACATCTAAAACAAATACAGTCTGTGAATTTATCTAGTTAGCACTGAATATATTAATTAATATGATTTTGTTAAGGCTTATTTTTGTAAAGAATACTTTCTGATTCAATGAAATTTAGCTCATATTAACTTCATTCTCATCTATTTTCATTAGATGTCTTGATAATTACAAAAGTTTATTGAATACATGAGTCATCCTTTCTTCCAAGACTCCATTTCTTCAGGCAGATAATTTTCAATATTTGAGTCTTCAATTCCATGTACATTACAAATAATAAATTACTGAAATTCCTGACTTGGCACCATGTATCACGGGCACTGTGATCTCTGTGATGCAGATTAAATTGAACTCCCTCTTTTTGCAAGGCTGTCTGGAACTCTAAATGGGTGATGAATTCACTAGAGGGTTCAAAATGTAAGGGTTGATCACAAAACAAGTTGCTCTAATTATTTTTTACTGAAATTACATGGACATGTTTATCAAACAGGCTTTTTGCAGAATTATAATGACTGAATTTTGACAGGATGAGTCTTGAAGAAAATTTTTCATTTTACGAAGTACATTATTTTATAGTTCATAAAATCAGTACTGTTTGAGCATGATACAGATGCTTGATTTAAGCTGGCATCATGGGGATGCATAGTTTTTCATTTGTAGTTGTGAAATATCATTTCTAGTATATGAACTACCTAAAATTCTTCTTGCTCACTACCTGTATGGTGTATTACCATATCATATTTGGCAACCATCAGTCAGTGATGTAAAAAGCCCAGTAAAGGTCTTTGCTGACATCAGACCATTCTGCCATTTGAATATTACTACACACAGATTCTTTAATACAGAGTGCAGTGCAAGTCCTCATGATGATGCCTAGCTCTGCCATCCAATAGCTGTGGGTCCTTGGGTAAGTCACTCAATCTCCCCAAGTTTCCATTTTCTCTTCTACCTAACCCTGAAGACTGCTTCAGAAACAGACCAGTTAGTATCTGTAAGAATTTTATGACCTGCCAAATAAATCTAAACTAGTTATATTAGTTTTCTACTGCTGCTTTAAAATATGACTGTGAATTTTTTATCTTAGGATTCCAAAGATCAGAAGTCTAACACAGCCAATCTGGGCTACAGTCAATGTAAGAACCTTGTTCCTTTCTGGAGGCTGTAGGGAAGAAACTGTTTCCCTGCTTTTTCCAGTTTTTAGAGACTGCTTGACTCACAGGCTTCCTCCATCTGCAACAGGAGCAACAGTGAATTTGTCTCTGTCTCTTCTTCAAGCATCATCTCTTTCTCTGACTACACCAGGAAAAAACTGGTGTTTTTAAGGGTTCACATGATAAGTTTGGGCCTAACCAGGTAACCCAGGATAATCTGCCCATCTTGAATTCCTTAACATCTACAAGTCTCTTATAAGGCAACATATCCCCTGGTCCTGCGGATGAGGACGTGGATATCTTTGGGAGGTGCTCTTATTCAGTTTGTTGCAGTAGGCATTACTTACATTAAACCAAGACTTGTCTAAGCTTTCCCCAATAATCCATCTCTACTCAACTGAAATTTCCTTCTGTAAATATTTGTACGTCCAGGTTGATTTATACTATCACATATTTATTCACAGATCACCTTATGATTGCCCTAAACCCGCATCACACGTTCATTTAGTCTCTCCCAATGAGAAATCAAGTCCTTTTGCTCACAAAGTTTACACTATAAATACCTAACAAATGTCAGCTACTCAAGTAGATTCATGAATGACTGAGAAGGTTTCAAGAGACAGAAGGTCTACTAACTTATATACATGTGTTTTAGGTATGTCCCAAGCATAGGAGCAGAATAGCAAGTGGATAAGTGGATAGCAAGAGGATAAGATGTTTTCTGGCATCCAGATATCTAGGTTCAAATCCCAGTTTGCTCTCTCAGCTGTACGATCATGGTCTCGGTGCTTAATCTCTTTGTGCCTCAGTTTTCTTTACTACCAAGTAGATAATACAGTCAACAATTTGTGGATTTTTATGAGTACACAAAAAACAAAAGTAAGGCTACTGCAGTCCTGATAAGAGTGCCTGGCATAGAGTTGGTGCTCAGTAAGACCTCCTCCAGCCCATGAAACCAGACATGTATTTCTGAGGCTTCACCTCACATTTAAGTTTTTCTCATAGTGTTTCAATAGTAGCCATTCACAGATTAAAAACAAAACAAAAACAAACAAACAAAATCTTTGGATTAGAAAAGCATTTGGCAAGTTTTTCCAACTCAAAATGACCCAAAGAGTCACAATTTCTGTTTGTGAATGATCTGCTACCTTTTCTGTTCCTTCCAGCTACTACTATCTGACTTTGGAGCAAAACCCTGTTTTTACCAGCTGCAATTAACAATAGTCACAAGGGGAGGAGAGAGAAAAATGAACCCAAATCAGTCTATATCTGTGCTTACTAAACTATTTAGTTGCAAGTTTAAACCTATTGGCCATCAAAAGTTTACAATTATCTATGGATGTAATACTTCTATATTTTTGTTGTCCTTAAAGTATAAGGGCCAACTGAAATTTCAAATTTTTATCTCTTCCCCATTCAATAGGGGAAAATACCCAGACATCTACAACACAGGCACATCCCTGAGACAATCTGAAACTTTTAATTGCATGAGTTTGAGAGAAACTACTCCTTGTCTATCCATACAATAGAAGAAAACTTCAGGTCCTGGGACTTCAAGTAGAAGTCATTCCCTTGAAAGAGGAATCTTTATAATGCTTTTCAGATCCATTTATGTCTGAGAGCTCTACAGACAAGCACACCGGAGGTTCTTGAGACGGCCACGATTATTTTAGTGATCTCAGTCCTTTGCGAGCAGCTGATTCTTTATCTTCCTTTTTGTGGGAGCACTTGCAAAGTAGCTCTCTTTGGTAATGTCTGCTCCTCTGCTCTGCCAACGCCTCCTAATGCAGAATCAGCCCAGGCCTGTCAGGTTCTCCGTTATAAATTCTAGTTTTCAGCAGTTTATAAATCATCTATAAATATTCACTTGTGGTAGGAAGAAATTTGACAGGATTTTCACAGTGATCATTTAAGAAATTATGGAACAGAAATTGTATCTTGCAGTTGACATGTTAGAGGAGAGACAAAAGAAAGCGATCATGGGGACGGAGCAAAAGGAACTATTGGAAATTCACAAGTTTTAAACAGCGCGAATTGTTTAGGATCTTATCAGAATCCAAGCAAATTAAAAAATATTTGTGGTGAGAAACCTATAAAAATAAACAATTGAGAGGGTATAAATTTTCTGTATATGTTATGGAATCCAGTCTCTTCTGTCTGGGGAGGGCACACTTGTTTATCTTGATGTTAAAAATTCATCCATAAGTTAAAGCAGGTGGATTGGCTGTCCCCCAGGTTCCTCAACATGTTTTGGCAAGACTTGCGATGGCATACACACAAAGAAGCCAAAGCATACACTGGAAGGAGGAAAAATAAATATGTAAAACATTGAACTTGTAGGAATGAAAAAATAAAGGTCTCCAAGAATATCCATATGATTCCTTGTTCACCAAATATCCATTCTCTATTTTTATAACATCCTGACACTGATTAATTTATGGATTTTTGAAGAAAGAAATAGGTTAAAACAACCCTATTAATGAATCTCTTAAGAAGAAGAATCAGAAGAAACAGGAGAAGAAAGAGGAACAAGGAAACAAAAAAAGAGCGGCAATAACACACACAAGCCAGGCAGCCCCGGGTGATTACAGACTTGGGTGGGAAGAACCCTTTTCAGGCAGCAAATATGTTTTCCTTAATTAAATGAACAGAAGGGAGAAGAGAAGAAAGGCAAGTTATGTTCAAAGAAGCATAGATAAAGCAGTGTACTTCAAAAGTGAGATTCTTTAAATGGGAAAATAAAAAAGATGTTAGAAGACATGCATTTCTGAAGGGATTGAAACCTAAATTGTATAAGATAGTATTAAAACAAAGTAAGAGTTTTGAGAGTGAAGATACAATAATAATACAAGATCTTAATACCTTGCAATTTTAAATCACAGGATGTTAAGGACCACTTGTTTAAGATGGATAGAGAAAGAAAGAAAGAGAAGGAAGGAAGGAAGGAAGGAAGGAAGGAAGGAAGGAAGGAAGGAAGGAAGGGAGGGAGGGAGGAAGATGATAGATGGCCTTCAAGAAGCTTACAGGCAAGTGAAGAAGACATACAATTTCAATGCAGAGTGATAGAAATTACTAGCCCCCATCATTGCTGTTTGCCATTACCATTACTGACTTCAGATGGTGAAGGCACCATTCTCTGAAGGCACCATTCTCCTTTTATTGACTTCTAAGAGTTTATTAATAGATAAAAAGTTAAGCCCTGGACCCACACAAGCACTGATAGATTCAAGCTCAGTATGTGTGGTCATGTCCAGGTGGTGCTGAGTCAAGAGAGCCAGTTTGAAAGACATTGATGTACAGTGCCCTTGAGCCATGAGCAGAGGAGATGCCCAAGGGAGTCTGAGTGGTGTGAGAAAGGGCCAAGTGCAAAAATAAAAGGGCCAGTATTTTAGCAATTAGTAACATGGGGAACTAAATGACTCTTATATTGCTTTGATCTCCTGGACTTTGAGAGCCAATATATTCAATTTTCATTTCAATTCTTCCTTTGTTTTTGTCTCTCTGGAACCTTTGCTCTTACTCAGTGCCTTGCAGAGAGCATAGTGGGAGAGATCTAGATGCCAGAATGAATCCTTACGCCATTTTCAAAAAGATAAGTAGAAACCCAAATTGGAATTCTGAGCATAACTTCTCACAGAAATATCACATGCTTAGTGGTTAAATTCTAAATGATTTGATTCTGTTCTTCAACTATCTAATTGATTTAAATAAAGGATTTTGTTAGCTGACATGAAACTGTACCAACTCTTTATAATTTTGTTTCTGTGACAAAAGATATTCCCGGGTGTGAGTGTACCCTGCCAAGGCTGAACTTGGTTTTGGTGTCAGTCTTAGATGAGGGTGATGCTGCTGTGTCATGGAAAGTGCTTCACTTTTATGAAAGGTGACAAGTTTTTATGTGTGCAAGGCATGAGTCCCCTGAAGACAATATATAAACAGGTCTGTCGCATTTGAAATTATTGCTTTATACTTAAGAAAATAAACTTTCATTGTCTAGAAAAGAAGACAGAATCAACATTTTGTATTCTAAAGTTTAAAAGTGGAGGTTTTGTGAGGCATGGTGGTGCATGCCTGTAATCCCAGCAGCTCAGGAGGCTGAGACTGAGGATCACAAGTTCAAGACCAGCCTCAGCAACTTAGCAAGGCTCTAAGCAACTTAGCAAGACCCCCGTCTCAAAATCATAAATAAATAAATAAATAAATAAATAAAAATAAAGGGGGGTCTGGAGTGGTACCTCAGGGGTTAAGTGCTTTGGCTTCTATCCTTGGTGCAAAAGGAAAAAAAGTGAAGACTGTGGGATCCAATGGAAGACTGCATTTCCTGGGGGGAGATGGGACAGGCTACCATCAACTAGAGGTTTCTGGCTTGTATTATCTAGCACAGATCTTCTATGGCCATTGGATCCCTTTCTGTGAATCCTCATCATCTACAAAGGACAATTCCAGAAATCCCTTGAGCTCCACAAATCATAGACTTCACCAAGCATGAAACAAAGACAAGTGATAGAAAGACGTTAGGAAAGTGCCACCCTATCAGCCACCTGGTGAAGACTTTAGTGTCTCTACTTGCTATCAGCTGTGGCACACTCAGCTAGGGACAGAGGAGTGGACATCACTATTATATGAATGCAAACAAATAAAAATGAATTTGGATTCCCGCCTAACTTGCAGTAGCATCCACTTGTTCCAAAACTTAACCAACCATAGTTTGTTTTTCATTTAAAGAATATTCTTCATCACTTATTGAGTTCTCAGTTTAAAGCACTTTTATGATTCTTAAGAGACACATGAGAAAAATTAAGGAAAACAAACAAGAATTTATTTGACAAGGACTTTTCTAGCTAATGGAAAGAACTTTAATTCTGGGGTCTTGTTCTGTATAGCACTTTGGATAGCTGTGGCATTCAGTCATAAAGGGTGGGGATGCTCCATGTGTATTTGCCTTTTATTCCACTCTGGTTTGGCTGCAAGAGGCATTTGCAAGTTAAGGAGTTATGAAAGTGATGGCAGAGTCTCTGTGACTCTTGTATGATTTTTTAAAAAATCTTGTCATTCATAGGATGAGAGGTTTTGCATCAGTGATCATTAAAATTGTACATTAAAAGGTATAAATTTTAATTCTTAATGCACATTAATTACACAAATTAGTGGATGACACTGTGACATTTCTATACATGGATATACGGTGCTTTGATCATGTCCACCTTTCCTTCAACCCTCTCTT
>JAJEJO010003473.1:395794-408350 GCA_020662805.1 Glaucomys volans | reverse complement strand
TTTTCTTTATTTCTTTCTTTATTTCTTTCTTTCCTTCTTTTTTAGGATGTTTTATGCTGTTTTCCATGGTGAATCTCCTGATTCACATTTATACCAACAGTGTGGAAGTGTTCTTTTTACTCCACATCCTCACCAACATTTATTATTATTTTTTTTTTATTAGTGGCCATTCTGAGTATGATGAGATGCAATGTTAGCATAGTTTTGATTTGCATTTTCCTGATGGCTAAAGATATTGAGCATTTGTTCAAATATTTATTGGCTATTTGTACTTGTTCTTTTGAAACATTTCTGTTCAGATCATTTGCCCATTTTTCATTGGATTACTTGTTCTTTTGTTGTTAAATTTTTTGAGTTCTAAAAAGTGTGATTAATGCAAGTTCCCATTGTTTAAGAATAGTGAAAGAAAGGAAAATTCCAATGGGATTTCTTGTTCCTTGTATATAGGAAGGAAAAAGGGCTACAGGGATTCAAATGAATGATGTAAGGATGAGAGTTCTACTAGATCATGACATTGAACATGACATTGAACTGAAGCATGAACAATCACATCAATCTATAACTGATTGCTGATATCAATATCTTGCTTCATAAACCTAGTGGGTTTCTATTGCTCAGAGGAAGAGTTTGCATATCAACCATCAGATAATTTAAATTTTTCCTTGATTTTATTCTCTTTAGATTCTCAAGAAAATGCATGATTGCAAACATTTCCCAGCAAGCATCTACTGTACAAATGGGTAAAGGAAAAATATGTGAATGAAATTTAAAATCACAATCAGAAAAACCATAGCTTGTTTTGGATGCTGACATGGGAAAAGAAAATTGCTCAAGAAATTGGTGACTTTGATATTTCTGTGGAACATGTCACTATCATGTTTTAATATCAACCTCTTCTAACGCATGTTCATCCCTGGAGAAAACTCCCAATTCATTTTTTTTTTTGGTTAAATTCAGTAGAATATTTCCATCAAATGGAAAAGACTCAATTAAGGAAAGTGTTGATCAAAAAAGGACGGACTTTTCACAACCCTGGCTGGAACACAGGAATGCTATCAACATCTGAACTTTCTGCTCCCTTACCTTTCATTTCCCACAGCTTCCTGTTTATTTTACTCTTTTCTCTTTCCTCTCATCCTTCATCACCATTTCTAGTTACTTCATTATCTCTTATCTATCCTCAATCATTCCATTTTCTTTATTCACTCTTGTCTACAATTTTTTTTTGGAGGGTACCATCTTATCCATTAGAAGTATATAATGATAGTGCACTAATTAAAATAATAACATTAGTAATAGAAGAGAGTAATAGTAGTGCTAGTAGTTTAGAGGGAGGGATGAGAGGAGAGAAAGGAAAGATACTGGGGAAGGAGACTGAACAAATTATGTTATGTTTATGTATGAACATAGGATGATATATTCCACTATTATGTATAATCATAATACACCAATAAAAAATTAAAAATTTTAAAATTGTATGGTTTTTAGTGTATTCATAGAATCACGCCACCCTAACTACAGGCAATTTTAGAACATTTCATCACTCCAAAAAGAAATCCTGTTCCCTTTAGCTGTCACCTCTTGCTTTTCCTCTCAAAATCCTCCCCATACCTCAGCAATCATAATCTCTTTTCTGTTTCTATGTATTTGCCTATTCTGGATATTTCAGTAAAGTGGAATTATATAATATGTGGATCTTTGTGACTGATTTCTTCCACTTAGCATATAATGTTTTAAAAGTTCATTCATATCAAAACATGATCAGTACTTCATTCCTTTCTATTGCTAAATTATAAACTTTTTTATAGATATACCACATTTTACTTATCTATTCATCTGTTCATGGGCTGTTCATTGGATTATTTCCATTTGGAAGCTATTATAAACATTGCTCTGTGAATGCCCATGTCCAAGTTTTTGTGGCACATGTTTTCATTCAACTATGATGTATGCCTAGAAGTGAAGTTTCTGGGTCACATGGTAGTTCTACATTCAGTTGCTTGAGAGACATTAGACGGTGTGGCTGCTCCATTGTAAATTCCTGCCAGCTGTCTATGAGGAGCTCTCCACACTGATTCTAGACAAAACTTATCATTTGTCATTTTGCTTATTGCCTTACTAATGGATATGAAGTTGTATCTTATGGTTTTGATTTGCATTTCCCTAATGATTAATGATATTGAGCATCTTTCTATTTTTTTATGGGGTATGTAAATGTCTTCTTTGGAGAAACATCTATTCACCTCCTTTGCCTATTTATAAATTGAATTGTTCACATTTTTATTACTGAGTTATATGCATTCTTATATATTCTATATTCAGGTTTCATATTAGATACAGCCTTTGTAGAAATTTTTTCCCATTCTGAGGATTGTTTTTCACTTGTTCAATAGTCATTGGAGGCACAAAAGTTTGTAATTTTGATGAAGCTTAATTTACTTACTTTTTTTACTTATAATTTTGGGTCATATGTTAAAATTTATTACCTAATCCATGGTCACAAAGACTCATGCCCATATTTTCCTTTGAGAATTGCATAGTTTTAGCTATTGTATGTAGGTGTGTGGTCCATTTTATGTTAATTTTTGCATATAGTGTGAGGTAAGGATCCAACTGTATTCATTTGGCTATCTAGTTTTCCAGCACCATCCAGTTTCCCAAGATTATCTTTTCTCCCACTGCATTGTCTTGGTAGCTTTGTCAAAAATCAATTCACCATTCCAAGTAGATTAATTTAAATCAGATTAAGCCACATGTTTCTTTCAGAACAATCAATCGATTTTCTGTCCTTGCCTGGCATAGCTCCTTTCAACTGTAGATATCAATCCTTATCACCTGTAGGCTTATCCCTGCTTGGCTCCTGAACTAACCAAAATCACAATACAAAATGTCAATGTATTCTTTTGAATACAGACTATTGAATTGTTGACTCCCAATTATGATCCAGCCTTATAACTAAGGTCTCAAATCCCAGGTCTGTGTGTAGTTCCTACTTCTTCCCCTTTTCCAATGACCAGGGCTAATGAGAAACTAGTGAGTCTGCTGACTCCTTGGACTGATGAACCCCCATTGTCTAGGGAATAATCTAAACACCTTAGATCAGCTTATGATGCTTTTCACAACCCCAAGTTCCTCTCCAACTTTCTTGCCTCAAGTTAGAGCCTTCTAACACATACTTGGTCTAATGGTTCAGTTTCCACATTCTGGAAACACTCTCTAGGTTCAAATGCAAGCCTTGAACAAGTTACCAAGCCTTTGAAACATAGACTCTTTAAGTAAAGATATTCATTCCAAAACTAATATACTTAATATGGGGGACCACAATGAGAATTAAGTAAGAAAATCCATATAAAAATGATGAACACAGGGCCTAGCATATATTTCATGCCCATTTAGTGTTAAACTTTGTATTTAATACCTGCATGCTCTTGTGTATGCTACTCCCTCTCCCTAGAGTACTTTCCCTTTTCCACTTGAAGAATTCCTACTCATCAAGATGAATTCAAAGTCACCTCCTCTGAGAAAGCTTTCCTGGTCTTCCTGACAGAGAAACTCTTATCTCTGCTCACTCATGTACTCTACTGGTTCTTCTACTATTCCTCTCCCTGAGCTCACTTCAAATAATACTTAGTCTCCTTAGTGTTGACTAAGGCATCTGACACGATGCTTAGTCTATAGCAGATGTCTTATTTGACTCCCAGGCATATTTTGAGATTAGCAAGGCCAGACTGACAGAGTCCAAGAGGCTTAAGTGTTCCTCCAGTTTTATAATGTGAATCCCAAGAATGACTTACCAGAAGAATAAACCTATAGGATTTCTGGTCAGTAAGCAGACAGTAAAGGACTGCAGAATCATGCACAAATATTGCAAACTAAGAAGGGATTGTTGCATGATAAATGAACAGGTCCGTGATGCTGGTAGGAAGATGATACCCGGACTATTTTCAATGCTAATGGTGTTAAATACATTCTAGGGTGATACCACTTGAATAGAGGCAGAATCTATAACTTGCTTCTAACCAATGGAATATGACCAAAGTAGAGAAATAGTCACTGCCTTGAGTTAGGTCAGTTGTACACCAAATGTGAAAGAGTTTGTCAGATCCATAATCAGTTGACTTAAATTAATCAAAGAGATGGTATCCTGGATGAGTATGACCAAGTAAGAAGAGTCCTTTAAAAGAGTGGTTAGAGATTAAATACATCCTTCTGCTTGTCCTCAAGAAGCAAATAGTGACATAAATTACCTAACAGAATGGTAGTTTCTAGTTGCAGAGACCTTTAGTGCAAAAGTCACAGTGACCAGAATTCTGCCAACTTAATAAAGCTTGAAATTTCTGGAAAATAGTCAACCCTTGTTTCCACTTACAAATGAAAAAAAAAAAAAGATCTTAGATATAACCTTATGAGAACCTGATCTGAAGACCCAGTAAGTCATACCTGGATCCCAATCCATAGAAACTGTGAGATAAAAAACATATATTTCTTTAAAGCACTAAATGTATTGTAATTTGTTATATATTACAGAAAACTAATACACCAGGATTCAGTGATTAATGCCACCCGTAATGTAATCCCATGAGTTAGTATATGTGGGAAGGAGCCACTAAAAAGTCTATTTCTCACCAGACAGTTGGTACTTCATTAATTATTATTGATCATGATTGAACAAGTGATCCTGATTCTGTAAACTATTATTAAAATAGAACACATAAGTAAACTCACAGAAAAATCTTTAAAAAGCCATCATATAGCTTGTAATGCTATAAATAGTTTAGAAACTATTATATGTGCAAATGACCACAGTTTGCATTCATTTCATCAGCCATTGGCCAATATATATCTTTTCATTGCCTTTGTGTGTAGCACAATGTATCTACTGAAGAAACTATTGGAGAATACAAAAATATAAATGAATTTTGTACTAAAGAAGCCTACAAACAAGTTTGAGAGGCACATAAAAATGTGGAAAGTTGATAAAAAGAGTAGACAGTAAAATTCTACATGTAAAAATTGGGGCAAACAACAGGGTTAGACATGTTATGGATAGAGGAGACCACTGTGGTTTAGAGTCATCAGGAAGAATTCACAGAAGATTAGCAATCTCAGCATGAAGGATGAAGTGAAACACCCAAGGAAGAGAAGATTGGAAAGCTAATGCCCAGAGTTAATCCATGTATCAACAGACATACCAAGAAAGACCAACAAAGTCAGAAACACCTGCTCAGAATCCGAACCAACCTTCATATCAAGTAGTTTATAATGTGCTCAGCAATATGAAAAGTTTTTCAAAAGATGGAAGCTGTCCCCATTTCTCCAGAGGGTAGAATAAAAGTTAATGGATTTAATAATCTCCTGAAGAAAGGCTTGGTTTAGATGTGACAAGAAGGACCATTTTTCAGTGGGGAGGGTATCAGACGACTGAATTTCCTAACCTGGGCATCTTTTGAAATAAGGACTCTTTGATCTGCGTGTGGCAATGAAAATGGCATTGTGACCACAATGAGAAGAGCTGGACTGTGATAAACTCCCACAGTCCTTCTTATCTCCAGATCCTGTAATTCAAATGCCATATTTTTATGGTAAAAGTAACAGTGAAACACATTAGTTTTCTGTCCTTTCAAGATCCGAGTATATGTGTCTTGACAAGCTTTTGATGACAATAAGAGTTCCATTTGTTAAAAATGACCAAGGGAAAAGCTACTCAAATATTCTTCTTACAGTAAATTGTCCAGTTGGTTGGTTTACGCATGAATACCTCCATTTATGCTATTTATTTTTTCAAAAAGTTTGCTCTGAATTTATCTAGAACTAGAATCTGTTAGCACATATTGTTTAGAATACATGCAAATTTCACTGATGACTTGTGTTTTTTTGCTTTACATTTGTTAAGGCTTCCAAAGAACAGTGATGGAATCCTTACAATTAATTATAATGGAAAATTCAAAATTTTTCATTGAAAACACTCATGCCTGTTGAGGCAATAAAGACTTAAGTGTCCATGCTTTGGGGTTAGAGTTAGATTGCCAATGTTATAATTGGCAATAATAGGTACCTCCGATGATTAATATTTATAAAATAAGAAACATGTTGCTTACCAGAAAATCCTTAGATGCCTGAACCCAGAAAATCTGGCCCTAAAGTTGTGCCCGTACCTGCCGTGCTCCACTGCCACTGAAGCAAGAACCAAGAGTTGAGAGGAAACTCAGGGGAGGTATATAGTGTAGAGCAGAAGGAGGAGGCTGAAAACAGCAGCCTTGAAAGAAATTTAAAGAATTTAGATTATTCTCAAGCAACTGGTCAGCCTGCCAGCAGGACACCATCTTAAAAACACTGTGGTGCTCCAAGCATTCCTAAGAGCTTCTCCAGCTATGACATTGGTGGTCATCCCTACAGTGGTTCTGCGCATATATGCATTGTTCCAAAATCAGCTATCAGCAGTCTGCACACTTCACCTTCCCTAAGACAAATTTGGATGAATATTAACTACTAGATGAGTGTCCCTGTCCGCAGAGAAATTTTGACAGGCTGTTTAAGGATCCGTGCCAATCACTTCTTTATAGTCTAAATAGAACCCTGAATGGACTTCATAATCCAGCCCGCACTGCCTCTCTCTCCCCTCAATTAAACTTCCAATCATGGCTCATTCACACCACAACATCAAAATCAAATGCTTTTTACTCTGCCTTTACGCTGACTCATATGTAAAAACTGTTATGTGAGTGTAATTTTAACATTACAGGTGCCACCTGCATACTCCATCCTAAACCTTAGTGGGAGATGCTTTTCCTGTTTTGTGCACTGGCCAATGGGTACTGGCATTTCAGGTTGTCTGGTAGTTAAGCCTTCACACTAAGAAAGCTGCATTATCAGTAAAGGAAGTTGGACGAAGATACTACTTGAACCATTTTAAATTTTAAAATTTGTATGTAACTCTGCAACAATTTAAAATATCACATGTAATCTTGACCAGCATTGTCCTACAGCCACCATGTGTAACAATAGTGTCTTCCCTCATGCCAGGGGTTGAAAGCATTATCTCATTCATTCACAAGTTTGGATTCATAGATATGGGATGAGTGTAGCCACTCAGGGCCCCACACTAAAACAGCCCTAGGCTTGAGCCTTCTTAAAATGGTTCATAATTTTATTTTTGAACTTGTACTTTATAAGTGGAGTCTATGGGCCAATAGATCATGGGAGCCTTGGTGTCTCGGTTCACATTTTGGAGCACCTCTGGCTACCTCTTTGGAATAGGTTCTTGGCCTTACACTCCCCTACCGCTTAGCACTGGAGCCCTGCCCAGGCTCCCTCCAAACCTGTGCCCACTCACTGCTACCACCCTCCACCATTAGTTGGGGTTTGGGCAGACACCCAACAAGGAAGAGAATTAGGCCCACACCCCATGGTGTCTCTGGGCAGAAGACTGAAGAAACCTTTCCTTCCCCAGGTTGCCAGTGGTGCCACATTCAGTGGGTGGGTCCTGAGCCTTTGCCCAGCCCAGACACAGGTACTGAGCATATTTTGGCATCCAAGTTGTAATCAGTTGGTGGTCATCAATCTACCTTGTGTTGGAGCAAGAGGCCCATGGAAAGAGAATTTCCTGAGAAAGGTGAATCCCAATAGGAGAGAATGCAAATGAACAAATTTAAAAACAAAACAAAACTAAACTAAAACAAAAACCACTGCAACCAGTGGAGCAATCAGGGAAGAAGGGAGAAAGTTGTTTATTTTTATGACCTCTAACAGCGTCTTTTGCTGCCTTGTATTTTCACCTTGCGCTGAGCTCCACAAATTATGTAGCCTGCCCCATCTAACCCTCATCACAGTCCTTCAAAGCTTATATTTAGAACTTATTTTACCAACAGAGAATAAGGCTCAAAAAGTGAAAAGAATCACAGAGTCTGTAAACAGCGAGGCTGAAAGTCTAATCCAGAGTGAGCGAGCTGGAAGCCAGACTCTCCTACCTCCTGCCTTCCTCACCAGACCCTGCCCTCTCAGCCATCAGCATTCAGCCTGGGCATTCCACACATTGCCTTGATGTTTTTGGTGAATAAAATAGAGAGACCATCTTTTGGAGTTTCTTGCCCATCTGATCAGCTTGTGCAAACATTTTTCTACGGGAAGAGTTCAAATAAGAACAAAAAGGCCCAAAATCACTATATCATCCTAATTTTTTACACATATTCTAATCTCCTGCAGCTTTCCCATAAAAGTAGAATCCTATTTAAGAGATTTTAGAAAAATCTTGCTACATCTAGACTTTTAGTCAGCCACCAAACAGAATAGAATTCTTCTTTTATTAAGGAAAAGTAGGTGGGGGGGGGAGCACATTTGACATTTGACTTTTTTTGTGTGTGTGCTACTAAAGATGGTGATGGAACATTTTACCACTATTTATTAATTTCTCTTTTTCAAATTTTTCTGGAGAGTCACCTAGGGAAGCTGGAAACACACTTGCCTACATTCCCATAGTGTTCATGAATTTCAAATTAATCTCCAAAAATTGAACATGTATATCTCTGCTTTTGAGACATACAAATTGCATGCCTAACACTCCCTATTTAACAATCTTTAAAATATATCACCATTAAGGGAAAATGACAAGCAATCATTTTACATATATATATATGTAATTCTTAAAACAATAAACAAGGTAAAATAGCACTTAGAAATCTAATATTCATCTTTGTCTGTGGAGTTGTCTCACAAATGAATAGCAAAGAAAACCTTGACAATTTAATGGACAGACATGTCCTTTTCAAGACTGAAAACTATCTTGGAAGACATGAATATGGTCTTATCCTTGCTGAATTATAAAATGATTTCCCTTTCCTCTTTCTGTCAGAGGATTCCAGAATGGGACTCTGGACAGGCGAGAATAGCCAAAATGCACTTAAAAAAAAAGAAAAAAAAAAGATTTACTAAAGCTCCAAGTCAAGTATTAGTGGTATTGTACCTCAACATACTTAGGTCAGCATAAAGTATCAATAGCACAAAAGAAACAGAAAACTACATGAAACTTTGGTCTGAGTCAAGATTGCAACATAGAAGATCCAAAATGGCGGACTAGAGGGAGGCTGCGTTTCTTGTTGCTCCATAACTCAGGATTCAAACAGAGGAAAATCTGTTTCTCCGTGAAGCAGTCTTTACTCCTCATTATCCCCTGCTGTTTACCACATCTGTCTACCTCGATCACCTGCAGTCTACCAGCACAGCGACTACATTTGAGTGCAGATTGCTTACTGACCGCTGCCTATCATCCATCACTTGCCTGTTTGCCTGACTCTGGCCTGCCATCGCCTGCCTTTCACCTACCCATCACCCACCAACCGAGGTTCATCTGCTGGTCGTCTGCGAGAGCCTGCAGACCATTAGTGGATCGCCAGCTGCCTGTTGTTGCCTGGAAGTCCACCATCACAGTACCCACAGGTTTGGTAACACGTGGCTGCCGCCATTTTGGGAAAAAAAGCCAGTTGCTGCAGGACCTGGACCCGACTGACAGCACCCCACCTCCAGGACCCCCAGCTTGACTGACAGAACACCATCCCAGGGACCCAGCCTGACCGACTGCACCCCACACAGACTCTGTGTCCAAACCGATGCCTGCACTGCATCTCCCCATTTACCAACAGGTTTGGAAGCCAGTGCAGCCAACTTGGATTATCCACGAAGAGGAAACTGTCATGAGGTGGGGCAAATCCCATCCTGAGATGCCTGCTGGAGGCTGGAAGCTCATTGTCAGGTACCTCTCATGCCTCAGGCTACTGAAGACTGGGAGGTTTGAATAGTATATAACTGTTAGAGTGTAGATTTTTTTTTCCTTTGTGAAAGAATTTAAATTTTTATTTACTTTTCTTGCTCTCTACTTTCCTTTTGTTTACCTGTTTCCTCAAGGGCTTTTTCTCACTTTCCTCATGCTAGCAACCAACTTCTTTTGAGTACACTTTCACTCTTCCTATGATCTAGAACTTCTTCATACTCTTTTCTTACACTATTAACAGTTACATCCTATACCCCTCTCCATCCTCTTGGTCCTCCATTAGAAACTGCAATCCTCATTGCAAATCTGTTTGTTATACTGTAGATAATAGTTGAATTCATCCTCTCTGTTTATTATGACAATATTGTAACAATATTGTAACAAAAAGACTACTGTAACAATAGTCTTCATAGGGGCAATATGCTGTGCAGCTGCATATTGTCTGTACTGGGTGTTGCTAATATTAATCCCCCCCCTTAAAGAAGAGGTTTTGGAAAACTATAGGGTCACTTTAAGCCTATAGGGCAGAAACTACAATACCCTAGATCTGCATTGCTAGAGGGGAAGATACCTGAGCAATGTGAAAAAACAAGGGAGGAAAGCGTTCCAAACAAACCAAGATTCTACACTAATAGAATCCAATAACAGCATGGTAGAAGAAATGCCAGAAAAGGAGTTCAGAATATACATGATTAAAATGATCAGAGAAGCAAACGATGAGTTAAGAGAGCAAATGCAGGCAATGATTGACCATTCCAATAAGCAGCTGAAAGAGCAACTACAGGAAACAAAAGATCACCTCAACAAAGAGATAGAGATTCTGAAAAAGAACCAAACAGAAATCCTTCAAATGACGGAAACAATAAACCAAATAAAAAAATGGAAAGCATCACCAACAGACTAGATCACTTGGAAGACAGAACCTCAGACAATGAAGACAAAATATTGAATCTTGTAAACAAAGTTTCCCAAATAGAGAAGATGGTAAGAAATCATGAATGGAAACTACAAGAACTATGGGATATCATGAAAAGAGCAAATTTAAGAATTATCAGGATTTGAGGAAGGCACAGAGATACAAACCAAAGGAATGAACAACCTAGTCAATGAAATATTATCAGAAAATTTCCCAAACCTGAAGAATGAAATGGAAATTCAACTATGGGAGGCTTGCAGAACACCAAATGCACAAAATTACAGCAGATCCACACCAAGACACATTATAATGAAAATGCCTAATGTACAAAATAAAGATAGAATTTTAAAGGCTGTGAGAGAAAAGAAACAGATTACATATAGGGAGAAACCCATACAAATATCAGCAGATTTCTCAGCCTAGATCCTAAAAGCCACAAGGGCCTGGAACAATATATTTCAAGCTCTGAAAGAACATGGCTGCCAACCAAGAATCCTATATCCAGCAAAGCTAACCTTCAGATTTGAAGACAAAATAAAATCCTTCCATGATAAACAAAAGTTAAAGGAATTTACATACAGAAAGCCTACACTGCAGAACATTCTTAGCAAGATATTCCATGAGGAAGAAATGAACAACAACAATGTAAGTCATTAAAGGGAAGAACTACCCTAAAATAAAAGCCAATTAAAGGAGAAACCAAGTCAAGTTAAAAACCAAAACTAAGCTAAAATGACTGGGAATACAAATCATATCTCAATAATAACCCTAAATGTAAATGGCCTAAATTCATCAATCAAAAGACATAGACTGGCAGATTGGATTAAAAAGAAAGACCCAACAATATGCTGCCTTCAAAAGACTTATCTCCTAGAAAAGGGCATCCACAGATTAAAGGTGAAAGGATGGGAAAAAACCTCCCACACACATGAACTCAGTAAAAAAGCGGGGATTTCCATCCTTATATCAGATAAAGTGGACTTTAAGCTGAAGTTAGTCAGAAGGGATAAAGAAGGACATTTCATACAGCTTAAGGGAAACATAAATCAAGAAGACATAATGATCATAAATATATATGCCCCAAACAATGGCACATCCATGTACATCAAACAAATCCTTTTCAATCACAGGAATCAAATAGACCACAACACAATAATTCTGGGTGACTTTAACACACCACTGTCACCACTGGACAAATCTACCAAACAAAAACTAAACAAAGAAACCATAGAACTCAATAACACAATGAATAACTTAGACTTAACAGAGATATATAGAATATTCCATCCTTCAATGAGTGAATACACTTTCTTCTCAGCAGCACATGGATCCTTCTCTAAAATAGACCACATGTTATGCCACAAAGCAGCCCTTAGTAAATACAAAAAAAGTATTCTATTGGGTCATAATGGAATGAAATTAGAAATCAATGACAAAATAAAAGCAGAAACTACTCCAACACCTGGAGACTAAATCATGTGCTATTGAATGAAGCATGGATAACAGAAAACATCAGGGAGGGGATAAAAAAAATTCTTAGAGGTAAATGAGAATGACAATAAAACATATCAAAGTCACTGTGTCACTATGAAAGCAGTACTAAAAGGAAAATTCATTGCATTGAGCTCACTCAAGAAAAGAATAGAAAGTTGACAACTCAGTGACCTAACCTTACATTTTAAAGCCCTAGAAAAGAAGAACACGACAACACCAAAAGTAGTAGAAGACAGGAAATAATTAAAATCAGAGCTGAAATCAATGAAATTGAAACAAGAGAAACAATTCAAAAAATTGACAAAACAAAAAGTTGGTTCTTTGAAAAAGTAAGCCAACTAGATAAACCCTTAGCCACACTAACAAAGAGGAGAGAGAAAACT
>JAJEJO010003473.1:370029-395694 GCA_020662805.1 Glaucomys volans | reverse complement strand
TTCTTTGAAAAAGTAAGCAAACTAGATAAACCCTTAGCCACACTAACAAAGAGGAGAGAGAAAACTCAAATTACTAAAATTTGTGATGAAAAAGGAAATATCACGACAGACATCATTGAAATTCAAAACATAATTAGAAGCTACTTTGAAAATCTATACTCCAATAAAATAGAAAATCTTGAAGACATTGACACATTTCTAGAGACATATGATCCTCCCAAACTGAACCAGGAGGACATACACAATTTAAACAGATCAATTTCAAGCAATGAAATAGAAGAAACCATCAAAAGCCTAACAACCAAGAAAAGCCCGGGACCAGACAGATTCTCAGCAGAGTTCTACAAGACCTTCAAAGAAGAACTTATACTGATACTCCTGAAAGTACTTCATGAAATAGAAAAGGAAGGAACCCTTCCAAATTCATTCTATGAAGCTAGTATCACTCTGATACCAAAACCAAAGACACATCTAGAAAAGAAAACTTTAGATCAATATCTCTGATGAATATAGATGCAAAAATCTTTAACAAAATTCTAGCAAATTGCTTATAAAAACATATTAAGAAGATAGTGCACCCCAATCAAGTAGGGTTTATCCCAGGGATGCAAGGTTGGTTCAACATCCAGAAATCAACAAATGTAATTCATCACATCAATAGACTTAAGGTTAAGAATCATATGATTATTTCAATAGATGCTGAGAAAGCATTTGACAAAATACAACACCCCTTCATGCTCAAAACACTAGAAAAAATAGGGATGGTAGGAACATACCTCCACATTGTCAAGGCTATTTACGTTAAGCCCACTGCCAACATCATTCTGAATGGAGAAAAACTGAAAGCATTTCCTTTAAAAACTGGAACAAGACAGGGATGCCCACTGTCACCACTTCTATTCAACATTGTACTGGAAATGCTAGCCAGAGCAATTAGACAGACCACAGAAATTAAAGGTATACAAATAGGAAAAGAAGAACTCAAGCTGTCACTATTTGTTGATGACATGATCCTATATTTAGAGGATCCAAAAATCTCTACCAGGAAACTTTTAGACCTAATTAATGAATGCAGCAAAATAGCAGGATATAAAATAAACACACATAAATCAAATGCATTTGTCTACATAAGCGATGAATCATCTGAAAGTGAAATGAGGAAAACAACTCCATTCACAATAGCCTCAAAAAAAAAATACTTGGGAATCAATCTAACAAAAGAGGTGAAAGACCTCTACAATGAAAACTACAGAACATTAAAGAAAGAAACTGAGGAAGACCTTAGAAGATGGAAAGATCTCCCATGTTCATGGATAGGCAGAATTAATGTAATCAAAATGGCCAGACTTCCAAAGGTGCTACACAAATTTAATGCAATTCCAATAAAAATCCCAATGACATTCTTCATAGAAATAGAAAAGGCAATCATGAAATTCATTGGAAGAACAAAAGACCCAGAATAGCCAAAGAAATCCTAGGCAGGAAGACTGATGCAGGAGGTATCACAATACCAGACCTTAAACTCTACTATAGATCAATAGATACAAAAACAGCATGGTACTGGCATCAAAATTGACAGGAAGACCAATGGTACAGAATAGAAGACACAGAGACAAACCCACATAAGTACAGTTATCTCATACTGGACAAAGGTGCCAAAAACATGCAATGGAGAAAAGACAGCCTCTTCAACAAATGGTGCTGGCCAAACTAGAAATATATAAGCAATAAAATGAAATTAAACCCCTATCTCTCACCCTGTGCAAAACTCAACTCAAAATGGATCAAGGATCTAGGAATTAGATCTGAGACCCTTCTCCAAATAGAAGAAATAGTAGGCCTGAATCTTCTTCATTTTGGCTTAGGACCAGACTTTCTCAACATGACCCCCAGAGCACAAGAAATAAAAGGAAGAATCAATAAATAGGATGGATTCAAACTAGAAAGCTTTTTCTCAGCAAGAGAAGCAATCAATAATGTGAAAAGAGAACCTACAGAGTGGGGAAAAAATCTTTTCCTCACACACTTCAGACAGAGCACTGATCTCCAAAATTTACAAAGAACTTACAGAATTTTACACCCAAAATACAAAGAACCCAATCAATAAATGGGCTAAGGAAGTGGGCAGATACTTCACAGAAGATGATACACAGGTGATCAACAAATATATGAAAAAGTGCTCATCCTCTCTAGTAATTAGAGAAATGCAAATTAAAACCACCCTAAGATTTCATCTAACTCCAATTAGAATGGCTATTATCAGGAACACAAGCAATAATAAGTGTTGGTGTGGATGTGGGGAAAAAGGCACACTTGTACATTGCTCGTGGAGTTGTAAATTAGTGCAGCCACTCTGGAAAGCAGTATGGAACTTCCTCAAAAAACTTGGAATGGACCCATCATTTGACCCAGCTATCCCACTCCTTGGTTTATGCCCAAAGGCCTTAAAATCAGCAAAGTATAAGGATGTAGCCACATCCATGTTTATAGCTGCTCAATTTACAATAGCTAGATTGTGGAACCAACCTAGATGCCCTTCAGTTGAAGAATGGATAAAGAAACTGTGGTATATATACACAATGGAATATTACTCAGCCATAAAGAAGAATAAAACTATGGTATTTGCTAGTAAATGGGTGGAGTTGGAGAATATCATGCTAAGTGAAATAAGCCAAGTCCAAAAAACCAAAGGTCTAATGTTTTCTCTGATCAGTGGATGCCGATACATAATGGGGGGGGGGAGATAAGAGTGGAGGAAGTATGGATGGTGTAGAGAAAAATGGGATGGGAGGGGGTGGAGGAAGGAAAGATAGTAGACTGAGACAGTATTACCCTATATATATATAAGATTATATGAATCGTGTGAATCTACATTGTGAAAAAAAAGATACATTCCCAGTTATATAATTATATCAAAATGGATTCTACTGTCATGTATAATTAAAAAGAAACAAGTAAAAAAATTTTAAAAAGAGTGTAAAGTAGAAAAATCTTTTTTATTTGTACTTGCCAATTCTCTTTTTATTTTCTTTCTCTGAATTCAGTGATATTCCTTCCCTACTTAAGGGTCCCAGCATCCTCATAGACTCCTGGAATAATAGGACTGGAAAAGTCCTTTAAGATTAATGTATTTCTTCTGCCTTCTCTGAAGACTGCAGAGAAAAATAAGGTCCAAGGTCTGATCCAGAGGGATACAGATTCACCTGTTCAACAAATATTGACTGACATCCCACAAAGTCCCTAGGTGCTTTGGATACAATGTCTTGTGTGATTCCATCTTTGCTCCCAATAGGTTTACATCTCTAGTAGAGAAAGACTGTAAGTAAATAAGCATGAAAAATACGGCGATAAAACCAAAATAACACCAGGTTTTTGTGGCACATTGTGGGGCATCTGATCCACTCTGCAGGATCAGGGAAGGCTTTGATGTCTAAATTAGAGCTGAAGTGTAAGTAAGAGCAAATCAGAAGGGAGAACCCTGTAGACAATGTGTGTGGTGTGAGCAGAGACTGGTGATGACAAAGGTGGAGCTTCGGTGCTCCGCACACTTCAGTGGGCTGCACAGGAAGGACTAGGAAGATAGAGACCAGAGGTGGCACTGAAGGGTCATCAGGGACAGCTACTGAAGAGTCATCAGGGACAGTTACTGAAAGGCCTTGGGTATCATGCTGTGGAGGGAGATGGGAAGACAAGGAAATGTTTTAAACAACGTGACACAAGTAGATCTTCAATGTGAAGGAATTCTTTGGACACAGACTGTAAATCTAATAGCTTAATCGAGAGGTCATAATGAAGGTAGCAGCAGACACACAAATGTGCTCGGGAAGGAGGAGGAGGCAGAATCAAGAGGACGGAGTGGTGGATTGGCACAGTGATCAGTTTCAGAAGCCAAACAAAAATGAGGACCAAGGGAGGATGCCCTGGTTCTGGTTCTTTCCTGGCTGTGACACCTGTGAGAGGGAAGTATGGTAGGTTATTTTGTGAACTTTCTGCAGGTGATTACTGAGAACCAGGGACACTAGTTCAGTATTTAACTAAATCATGTGACACCAACACACATTATTAGGCAACTCAAGGCATTTCTCTTATTAGAAGGCACAAGTCTTGTCACTACATAATTTTTACAGTTCTCTCCTGTTACACTTCAAAAACTGTCCCCAGAGCGGTATCTAATATGCCCACTGAGCCTAGCATAAACAGAGTCATTGAGACTCCGAAAGTGACTGTATAGCTAATCTAGTTCAATCGTATATATTTAAGAGGGCTCATTTTCTAACTGGCCATCCTTTCTTCATGCATGATCCATCCAAAGAAGGACAGACCTATGCAGACACCACCGTACAGATTTCTTCTCTCAGTTCTGCCAGCTCAGAGTTTCCCTCCCAGTCTAGACTTGCTTTGGAATCTTTTAAAGTATAAATAAGGTGGAAGTTTCTAGACACCAAGAATTCTAGAGCTTGGTGAGTTATTTTAACACTTCAAGTTACTTTTCAAAACATGATTAATCCATGTTCAAGAGTTAAATTAACATGTTGGTGTTGGATCTACCTGGGTAGTAAGTCCTCTTTTCAGGTGTATCAGAGATAACCCAATGCCTCCTTCCCTTACAGCAGGATCCAAAATATTTCCTAGAACTGAGAGAAGTGGTTCTGACCCTTTGGTTACTCCCTATAGAATTAAAATTGCACTTGTTAAGCACACCCTACTGTAGGTCCATTTCCTATCTGAAATGGTCTAACAAACAGGTCCTTTCTCTCTTCCTTAGTTGAAATAATAAGCAGTCAGTAATTCCAATTTTGAAATCAAGATTTCTCCCAGAAAATTTGAAAACATTTCATGTTCAAACTTACTGCAATGACAGGCATTTTACCTTTCCAAGAAAAGTGCACATATATCTAGGGGTGACTTACTTTAAAATAACAGTGTTTAACATACTCAATTTATGTCTCTTTTCCTAAGACAAAGGATAGAATAATGATTTATATGGTGAGTGACAAATGAGCTTCTAGTATATGAAGGAAATTTTGACTTGGAACATTCTGGAATATAGCACCCTCACACCCTTATTTAAGAAAAGACCCCAGAGTCATTTAGGGCAGATACCTATTTTTAACATCATCCAAAGAATGTAAGTCACTCATTTTTACAGCTTCTGGGCAATGTGAGAGGTGCAGAGAGTACATTGTGGAACACCAAAGTTTATGATGGCCACAGAAAGTTTAGCCAAGATTGGACCCTGGTGGGAAACACTCAGAAAAACTTCCTGTTAAACTGTGGCTCTTCATATGCACTGAGTTACATTCATTTGTTTGTATGTTTGTTTGTTTCAGAAAAGTAAGTAAAATTAACATGATGATTACTGTCTATTGTTCTTACGGATTGTGTGAGTCTCCACACAGAGACAGACAATATGACTACAACACAAAAAGAAACCATGTAATGTTTGCATACCCTGGCTTATGATACTCTAATCAAAATCATGAAACTTGCTTCTTATGATTTTATTTTTATTTATTCATTTAATATGCAGTGCTGAGAGTCAACCTTCATAGAGTACAGGTGAAGCAAGTACTCTACCACTGAGCTACATCCTCAGCCCCATGATTGTGTTTTCTTCAATGTTTGAAGGAAATCTTGGTATCCTCAGAAAGACAGAAAACATTTATAACTGATGTCATCATAGGCCTGGAAGTTTTGCAAAGTAATAAAGGAGGATAGAACGTTTCCCATTCCCACCAAATTTTGCAGAACATTGACACTCTGCAGAGACTTGACTCTTGGCTTCAGGCCAAACCCATCTCCATCTCCAAACTAGTCAGGCTGCCAGAAAATAAGAGAGATGGTCCCTGATCTTGGAAGACCCTCCAAGATAGTATGTACAACATACAAAACAATTACACACACACACACAAATAACAAGGAGAGTGGTTTTAATATTTCTTCTAATCCACCTTCTAAATGGCTGGTTGAAGCATGAAGCCCTGTGGAGCTGTCCCAGTTCTGATCCTATGCTGATTCCCCACCACTTCTCCTTGCCCCTTGCCCCCTCTTCTTCTTCCTCCTTCGCTTCCCTTCCTTCTCTTTCTTCCATTTTTCATCCCGTCCCTTTGCCCTCCTCTTCCTTCCCTTTGTCTCATACTCTGGATACCCCACAACAGCCATATGATGCAGATGGAATATTATTATATTCCCACATATTATACATATTTTTTAGCTTCTCGATATGTAGTTGCTCCAAGACTACCCAGAAATAAAATCATCATCAACCATTTATCTACAGCTCTAACTGACACTAATACCAAGATACTGGTGTGCAATGCTGCTTCTTCCTACAGTGCAAAAAATATCTGGCTACCACATGTAGTAGCTGGAACTTTCCCCCAACAACAGAGATAGCAATTTGTAATTTTATGCTTGCTTGATAATTTGATTAATTTTAGTTTCCTTTGCTGACCATAAGCTTCATGTGGGGAAGAAGTGTTGATAGGTTTCTCCCCGGAGCTGCCTTAGAGAAGATGCTCAGTAAATTGTGTGTGTGTGTGTGTGTGTGTGTACACAAATGCACATGTGTGTGTGAATGAATGGGTATTCTCTCTCTTCCTCTCTCTGCTCCAGGGTGGTGGCACAAAGGGTCCCCCTCACCACCCACACACTCCGACATATCCAAGGAAGAATGTCTTGCAAATTGACTGTCCCTGAACCACATCTTCTACCCTCTTACTTCCCTGAGACCACTTGAAGTAGTTTGTTTCACAAACTACATAGTTAGTTGTCCTTTCCACTTAACATTTTGCATTCTTAAAAGCTCCTTTTACTATTTATAATATATTAATCCAAGAAAATGATCTTAAACATAAGAATTTTAGGACCAAGGAAACACTTAAAATATGGAAACATTTTTTTAAATTTCTCAAATTATCCTACATGTAACTGCCTGCTTTGCTCAAATGCACAAACCCTACCCTCCACAAGCACCTCTGGAAAGTTTCTATAAACCCATTGGGACAGGTTAAGATTTGTGACATGCTTAGAGTCTTTGGGAAGAACCAACATTCAACATTTATAATGTGCCAATCATTTTATATATTTTATTTTTTTAATTACAACATACTATGAGAAAGACAATATTAACTAATTTTTGGATGAGGAAGTTAATTCCAGAAGTGAATAACTTGCTAAGTGGGAGAATCTAGATTCAATCTTGACGTCATGTAGTTCTCAAATGTCAAGTTTTTCTATCCAGACTTATATCCTCCCTGGAGGAAAGGGAGAAGCTCAGTCTCCAGGTTCTTGAGTATGAAGGAAGTGAACAAACCATCTTCTCTTGGAAATCATTGTTTATAAGAGAAAATCAAATTTCATAAAAAAAAATGTAATATGGCAGAATGCCCTCCAACAATCCAATAAGTGTGATGCTAAAGAGATAACTTTAAACCATTGTCAACCCTGTCCATGGAGGCAATGAATGAAGACAGACACCAGCTACAATAAATAGCAAAAATTTCTCACCCATCACCACCTACCTGTCTTTGTTTCTTTTCTGTTATGATTCTTTGATGCCTCAGTTTTATACTTTCAAATATTAGTGTACCGGCCAGAGCTTCTCATCTTTCCTTCCCTGGTGCTAAACATATTACTAAGACTCAATAAATGCAGGCCAATAACAACTACCCTAAATCTTGCATCAGGGGAAATTTCTTTCCAGCAAGAGCTCATGATTGACTCAGACCCTGACAGCTATTATAACCTCTGGCATTCTTACTTTCACTAAACTGTCTGAAAAGACTCTGTTTTCAGCATTGCTAATAGAGTGTTTCCTTCTTGATATGTGCTCTGGTGGTCCTTCCCTTTTTAAATTATGAATTTAATTTAACCGTGAGTCTAATTTAGATGAAATAGAGAATTTTCATACCAATTAAAATTTTTTAAAAAAATCAGTGAACATTGCTTTGTATAGATTTAATCTTTCCTGATCACACAGACACTATTTTTATCTGTAAGCTCTACAGTACACCACTCAACTGAGGCAATTTGGAAAGAGACATTTTTTTTTCAATATTTCTCAGCTAATTGTTCAGAGAAGTAAGGAAGATCTTTAAAACTTTTCTTTATAGTCATACTAGTGACTAATCACAGCACATATGAAATTGGATAAGTGATTTATTTAGCCTAGTAGCCCAAGGTTGACCTTCTCATCCCAAAAAAAAAAAAAGAATAGGAAAAAAGAAGTGCTTTTTTCCAATTAAAAACTTTTAACACCAAGGGACTTCATTACCTTCTTTTTGAAACCATAAGGTAAAGGCCTAATTTATAACTGCTTTTTACTTTTTTTCTACTTAGTTGCACTACCAAATTAAAGTCTAACTGAAAACATGGCTTTGAAAGCATAATTAGGACTTAGGACCATCTGAGGGAGGCACTCATGGATCTGGTTTTCATTCCTAGCCATGCAATCTTTTTAAACCTCCTGTTTGAAGACAGAATGAAAGATTGGTACATACAGATAGAAAAAAAGAAGGTTGAGCTTATCCATTGTTGCTATAGGACTTCATTCATTTCAGTTACTAAAATTCGGAATCTGATCACAAATGACTGATTAGATAGGGGCTCCCCTCTACACTTATTGTGATCTTGACTTGGCACTATGATCAACTTCAGCTTTAGTGAGATTTTGGTAAGATTCCCATTGTATATTTTGATCACTATAGCTATATTTTTCTTTTATTTCAAATAAAAATCAATATGCTTTAACCCCACATATAGAGTTTCTCTTACTTTGTTTTTGGTTTTTGTTTGTTTCTTTGTTTGTTTGTTTGTTTTTGGTGTTATGCTTCTTATCTCACAAATTTGTACATTTTACATGAAACTCTTTTTTTGTTTTTTTGGTACTAGGAATTGAACTCTTGGGCACTTAACCACTGAGCCACATCCCTGGCCCTTTTTATATTTTTATTTATTGACAGGGTCTCATTAAATTGCTTAGGGCCTTGCCAAGTTACAGAGGCTGGCATTGATCTCACAATCCTCCTGCTTCACCCTCCCAGGCTGCTTGGGATTACAGGCGGGTGCCACCATGTCCAGCTTTACATGAAACGGTTTGACTTAGAGGAAGGGAAGAAGAATCTGGAGAGAAAGGAAATGTCTAACATACACATATACACACATGCTCTATGGTTTGGATCTTAAATGTTCCCCCAGAGGCTCAAGTCTTGAAGACTTGTCCTCAGGTAATGGAGTGAGCCAAAATAAGCCTTTCTACTTAAAAGTTGTTTATATCATGTATTTTGTCTCAATGATGGAAATTAGACTAACATACATGCACATACACAAAGTTAATAGGATGGTAACTTGGCATTGATCACAATTCATCTACCTACAGCAGGTTAATCCAAAAACCAGTGTTCTCCTTCATGCTGGCTCTGGCACAGGAAGGATGGAGGAGTTCACAACTACTGAAAAATGTAGATAAAAGATCCAGTATGCATGGGAAGAAATAAATTGATAATTGGGAAAATCTTGCTTTCCTAAAGATACCAATGAATCCTTGGAGGAGGAAGTGGTGGAGGAGCAGAAGGAAGAAGAAGGTGCAAAAAAGAGGAAAGAAAGAAATTTGTATCTATTAACACCTTTTTCTGCCTTTTGATTTTCGTCCATATGCTTCCTGGGACAAATTCTATAGATTCACTCCTTATTCTGATATTCCAGGCAGAAAACAGCTAGTGCCAAGTCTCTGAGACAGGAGACTGGATGCATTTTCAAGAAACAATAGGAAGACCAATATGATGAGATGGAGTTAGTAAAGGGGAAAGTAATGAAGCATGACATCAGAGAAGGGAAAAGGAGCCAGAGAGGCAGGGCTCTGCAGCTGGAATGCGACTGTCCTTTATTTGTAAGGGTTGATGAGAAGTGTGACATGATTTGACCTGCATTTTAAGGGTTCCATTGTGGCTTCTGTGTTAAGAATAGATTAAAGAGAGGCAAGATGGAAGCAGAGAAATCAGACAAGAGGTTATGGGATGCAAAATGATAGCAGTTAAGGTGGGAAGAAGTGGTGCAATTATAGATACAGTTTTGTTGATTAGCTGACAGGATTTGCTGTTGAATGCTTGTACATGAGGAAAGGATAGGAATGAAAGGTGACTTGAGTACAAATGTGAACCCACATATTTGTTTATTTTTTGGCCTGCACAACTGTAAGAATCAGTTGTCACCTGAGATGGAGAAGGCTGCACATCTGGATGCTACATTTGAGATGTCTGCTAAAGATCCATGTGAAAAAGTTGAGTGGGTGGTCGGCTACATGAATATGGAGGTATAAAGAGATATTTGACATGCAATTATAAACTTAGGAGTCCATTTTTTTAAAAAAAAGAAGTAGTTCATATCCATGAGACTCAATAAGATCACCAAGTGAGTGATTGTATGTATACACAAAAGAAAAGAGGACTTAGACTGAGTTCTGGAAAATTTCAAAATTTTAAGGTTGAAAGAGGAGAATTAGTCCTCAAGAGGAACTGAGAAGGACTAACCAGGAAGATAAAAACCAGTCAAGTGTGGTATCTTCAAGGTCAAGCAAAGAGAAGATATAAGGAAGAGAGAGTCAGTGCTACCAAATAGGTCATGAGATGGGGACTGAAAATTGACCATTAGATTTAAGAAAATCATTGCAACCTTGAGAAGAGAAATTTTTGTACAAGGGCAGAAGTGAAAAATTGGTGGAAAAACGTTTAAGAGGCAATTAAAAAATCAGAGACAGCTTGAATTTGAGGAGTTTTGCTGCAAGGTAGGGCAAAGAAATGAGGCTGGAGTGATGTGGGAATAGAAATGGAGTCATATTTCTTTAAGATGAGAATATCATCACATTTATATGCTAATGTGAATGATCCAGTGGACAATGAAATATTGTTAATAAAGAAAAGAAGAGGAAGGATTTCTGAGGTTCAGGGGGAGTCCTTAATTAGGCATGAGAGAGTAGGCGTTGTTGCACAAATGGAAGTATTAGTTTTAGATTGGAGGACAGGTAATTTATTTCATGTAACTTGCAGGAAAGCAAAGGATCTTGAAATGAATACTTATAAGTAACCAGAGATGATGAGTCTCTGGAAGTCTATATGAGTTTATGTTAGTTATTTTCTAATTGTTACAATCTTAGTGAAGCAAAGTCACCAACTGAGAATGGGGTTTGGGGAGAAGATCTTGGGAATTTGAGGAGAGTAGAATAAGGTTTAAAATAGTCATCTAAGAGTGTGACAATTATGTTCAGCTATCAACATTTAGATTCCACTTATGGTTCATTCATGAATTCATAGTGAGCAGCTATGGTTGGGTTTTAGGCAGTTCTGTTTATTTGGGGTTGTGTTGTAGGTGTTATTTTGGTTTGATTTGGGTTGGTTTGGGTTTGGGTTTTTGTGATGCTTGGGAGAGCACCCAGGACTTTGTGCCATGTCAGGCAAGTGCTCCACCACGGAGCTATACTCCCAGCCTCATGTAATTTTACCAAAGAAATATAAAGCAAGAGAGGGGCAAAGAAAGCTGCATGCAAAGAAGTGCTGGAGCATTTAAGCACAGTGAGGAAAGAGAGAAAAGTCAAGAAATACAGTACATTAAAGTGATTATCAGTTCCGAACTGCAGGATGTTGTATTTGAAGCACCATAATAGGCTGAACCATTCAGGTTGGAGGAGTATCAGAGAGATTAAAGTGAAATTGAGATTATGGAGGAATTTATTACTGACCATGACAAGGTCTCCGTTACAACTTTGAAAGTGAGTGGATATATTTACCACTATTCAAGATAGGGAAGATTATGGAAGGGCCAGATTTGGGAAAGGAGGTTAAGAACTTTATTTTTGACACATTTGTTTTGAGATATCTGCTAGACACCCTGGTGATGAAAGAAATCTGAGTTTCAGAGAAAAGTTATAAATTTGGAAAAAATCAACAGTAGATATCACTTGAAGTCATACGACTAAATAAACCCACACAAACTTATTATAAAATAAGTCAGTACCTGCTGTTGCCCACATAGAATGGTATTTTAGAGTAGCCGTATGGTCAGAGTGTTTGAGTTCAAATCCTGGCTCCATCCTTCCTACATGTAAAACTTTGGAAAAGTTTTAACTTCATTGGGACACAAAGAGATGACTCCTATCTTACAGGGTGTATAAGAGCTAAATAAGGTCATTCATGTAAAGAACTTATTCCATTAGATAGCGTAGGGTGAGCTCTTAATAAATGTTAGAAAATATGATTAAGACCAAGATACAGACAAGATTCCAGGGGATATGGACTAAGACCATTGGTTTTCTTAGGTCAACTGTGAAGGTTTTAACCCATGAGATAACAACTGAAGTGAATCTTAGAGGGTGTCAAGGGTTTTGTGGAAGGGGATGATCAAAGGAGATGGAAAGACCATAAGAGAATAACAGGTGCTGACTTTCAGAGAAGAATAAGGAAACACATGAATTGGACAATGCAGACATAGCCTGTGTCAATGTCGTGAGTAGAACTCCTTTCAAGGACCTATGGCTGTCCAATGAGAAATGATCTCTAAATGCTCCTCTTCTGGGAAAATGGGTAACTGTTTTAGTCAGCTTTTTCACTGCTGTGACCAAAAGACCCAACAGGAACAATTTTAGGAGGAAAAGTTTATTTGGGGATCACAATTTCAGAGATCTCAGTCTATTGACACCTGAGTCCATTCCTTGGGGCCTGAGGTGAGGCAGAACATCATGGAGGAAGTGTGTGGTAGAGGGAAGCAACTGGGAACATGGCCCCAGGAAGAAGAGAGAGGGAAGTTCCCTCAACATGACAAAATATAAACCCCAAGGGCATACCCCCAGTGACCCACCTGCTCCAGCACATCCCACCAGCCTGCAGTTAAACCCTGTCAGTGGATTAATGTTCCAATAGAGTTAAGGTTCTCATAACCCAATCATTTCCCCTCTGAACTTTCTTTCATTGTCTCACACATGAGTTTGTGGGGTACACCAAATATCTAACCATAACAGTAACTTCCTGTAAGACTGGGAACTTTGTAAAGATAAGATTTCAGTAATTTCATAAATTTATACTTATTGGATTAATGATATAAATTGAGTATTTTCAGATTATGAAGTTACTTTTTAAGTGCTTAAAGAATATATATAAATATGACATTTAAGAATTCAATAGTCATGATATGGAAGAGAATTTAAGACCAGAAAGTAAAATTCTGGAATATCTATGAATCAAAATTCAGAATTATTAAAATGATCTATTTTTACATCTAAGATCACTAATGGGAGATGTTTTACATGAATATTACAACACACCTATCTCTCTGGTACTTAGGGACATTTAATGAATAAAGGAAATTGAACATTTTAATTGTAAGACTCTCCTGAGGCTACTGGGCTTAGTGTATCTAAAGTGTTCATTTACTTGTATTTCTTCATAAAGCAGAGAATGTAAGCTAAAAGCAAAATCTTCTGGGACGTGGAAAAAAAAGTATGTTGCCAATGCAAAAGGTCTCTCCAAATCACTTTGGAAACCACAGCCATAAAATGCTGGATAGGGTTTTTCAACTTCTCCCTAGATGATAGTGAAAGCTACACCTTTTTTGAGAGTGTTGATTTTAGATCATGTTTAGTTGTCATTAAAATACGCATGTGATAAACAGAAGTGGTTTTCATTCAAGAGTAGGGCCAATCTAGGAACTGGTCACATCTGGACATATGCAATGCCCCCACATGGCAAGAGTTCTAAAATGTTCCTTCTACCTCAGATGCTGCCTTTCCATTCTGGCTTTGAGGTATCACAGCAAATTCAAGTGCGTCATATGGTGGGGTCAAAGGAAAGACTATTACCAACCCTCAGCTCTGTAGATTGAACCTCGGAGTTATCGAGCAGGTTTTTGATGACTGGATGGAGGGTAAGGGAATGAGTTAGGGAGAAGGGCCATTCCCATGGCAGGTCTAAGTCTCGGTGTCACACCAGCCACCTGGGTGAAGGTCCCCAGTAGTGGTTCTGAGCCTCTGGAGAAATGTGGCAGCCTGCTCAGAATCTCTGTTGGAGGATCATGTCCCTACTCTGTTGGTTTGACTAGAACAACCCAAGCCAACCAATCAACTCCAGGCATCTTATCTTACCTTTCCAAGAATTGTTTTTCCAATCATAAAATGGAAGTGGCAAAATCTGCTTGACCCATGTGCCAAGAACATTGTAGGGAATAAACATGTTAATATAAACTTGTAAACTTGCAGATTTTCCCAAGAAGCATGCTACATGAATTCCAGGAATGAAGAGTTAATTATTATTGCAAACTGAGTTACGGTTACTGAAAAGATTACAATCATTTAGCAGTTAATCTTTATCTTATGTAAAGAACCAAGAAGCTCTCTTATTTTCTATGGGTAAAAATTGCCTTTGGTCAAGGATAACACTTTTTAGTTAACTTTTTGCATTAAGAAAAGCTTAAGAATAATATTTAGACATGTGAGTTGAGTCATCAAATAAGCTATAGAAAAATGCTTTACTAGTTGAAAAATACTATATACAAATGTTATTGGGTAGTGCTATTATTAATCATTTGTCTTCCCTTTAAGATAAAGGTAATAACAAAAACAAAATTTCAAAATCCAATAACTAAACTATACAGCATATCTAAGAAATGATATAAAACTAGAAAAGACTTTTGTTATAAACGAATATATTGTCCAAACATTCTTTTAAAAACTATAACACATTGGGATCTACTTTTTGCATTTAATTTTCATTCACATTTTGAAGTATTCTGTGTCTTGATTTTAAATACATTTCGTTCACCAGAAAAGTTCAGTCATGTCCTGAGGTCATAAGCAAGAAATGGTTGAACTGCAACTGCCATTTCTCATCATCACAAGATAAATGGAAGCTCTGTTTTCTTCAGCCCATTTAACCTAGGAAAAGTTGAAAACTCAAACAAGCCTGGAAGATGGCAACAGAATAAACTCAAAGGCATCTCAGAAACTACTTGACTTTAATAGACTGTGAAAGTCATTCCAAGTCCTTGAAAAAGTTACCTTGATTATGTTCTAGAAGCATGCTCCTAAGCCAGTAATCTAGAGATTGTGCTCCCTTGTTTCCAAGTCCCTCGACCTCTAAGTGGGCTGACAATATTTCCCTGCAGGTTCCCAGGGAAACTTCTCTGTGGCCTAAAAGCTTTCCCTAAGCAAAAAACGTTGGCAGTGAAGCAAGGTGAACTTCCCAAGGTCAGAGAAGCAGAAAGAGATCCAAAGAACCAAAAGTGATCCCATTGTTAGGAAAACATGTGATTGGACAGCATTGTGCTGTATTGGATGATCTCCATAACACTACCAGGACAAGATCTCAGGAGCCAAGAAGCTTCCAGGTGGAGAGCTGCAGTCATATCATGAAAGTCACTCAGGGTACTTGGATGGGTTTGCCCTCAGATCACTAAGCAAACATTCAGCTGTGTCTAGCCAAACCCAGATGACCTCTTTGAAGAATGAGACCTTGAACAGAATGAAGAATTCTCACCTGAAGCCCAGCCAGATTCTTATAATACTATTGCAGTAATCTGATTCGAATGGGCCCAGGGATTCCCCTAGAAACACTAAAGGATCAGGACCAAATGCAAAGTTTTGAACAGGGACCAGCTAATTCCAAGTCCAATCTGAGAAAGCACTTTGCATTCAAGATGACTGTCCAAACCTACCAAGAATCTGAAAGAACTCCAGGGACCCAAATTCCATAATCTTCTTAGATTTCCATTATGATATTTTTCCCTTTAAGTGGGCAGAAAGACCCAATTTTTATGTCTTATTGAAACCACTTGCTTTTCCAAGTTCATTCATCCTAAGTTACTGCTGACAAAGAAAGCTGTTTAGGGCTTTTTTAATTAAAAATCTTCATATATTAAAAATCAACTGCTCACCTTTTTCTTGTCTTTGCAAAAGTGAAATAAAGCAGACAAAAAATGAATAAATGAAAAATGAATTATTTTGACCTTTTCTTATGGGACCTAGTTTCCATCCCTCTAATACTTGTCAAAAAAAAAAAAAAAAAAAAGAAAGAAAGAAAGAAAGGAAGAAAATGATTATATAGTCAACCACATTTTGAAACACTGTTTAACCCTATGGTCCTTTCTTGGAAACTCCTGGTGGGTTTAGCAAACCAGCAGCCCATAATATAACACCACTAACAGATAACAACAGATCTTTAAAATATACATCTCTCAAATGATTGTTTCATAGCAACATTTAACATATAAAGAACAGTGAACCAGGCTTGATGGTGCATGCAACTTGAGAGGCTGAAGCAGGAAGATCACAAGTTCAAAGCCAGCCTCTTAGGGAGACCCTGTATCAAAATAAAAATTAAAAAGTTCTGGGGATGTCGCTCAGTGATAAAGCACCCCTAGATTCAATCCCCAGTACCAAAAACCAAAATAAAAACAGTGAAATATGCATAGGAGTTATTAGACTAGCAAACCAATATTTCTATACACATTAATGCTCAAAACCTACTGATTGAAGGACACAGTTGACAGGAGACTTCATAATAAATCTTCCCAAAATTTGAACAAAATTTAAAAGTATTGGATACCTTTCCCTTATACAGTCAGCAAATTTAGTATATTGTACAGAGATTATCCTAGGAGTTCAAATTTTCATGTATTCCTTCAGAATCCGTTTTTACTAAGACATAGCTCTGTTTCCAGTCTGTAACCATCATTTCTTATGTACAACTTTGTGGGTGTAATTCTGAAACTATTAAACCAGTGTGTGGGTTTTTTCCCTCAGGTGGGTTCACCTGAGCTGCTCTGCCATTCTAGCCATATGAAATGGGAGGCTGGATGGAATCTCATGGAAGGTGTCATTTCTGGGAAGTTTCATAAAAGCAGAAGGAAGATGTAGAAAACACTTCTACCGATGCCCCCTGCCCCAGAGACCCTCCTCCCAACCACCCTTGACCCTAATTCCCACACAAGGTAAAGCAGAAGGGAGACAAGTTTTATACAAAGGACCTCACTGTTCCAGCCAAAAGGAGTGTGCGGGTGGGGTTAGGAGGAGGATTCACATTAGAGGGGCTTCATAGTCCCTGAAAGAAAACTCTTCACAAGGTGCCCCTGCAGTAACCTGGGGTGTCCAGCAGTGGACAGGCAGCAGGATGATGGGTTTGGGTGGTTCTTCCAGCCCACTCCTTCTTCCTCTGTAGGTTAGAAGGATCCCTAGATTTTTCAGGTGGCCCCTGGGGATATCTGGGGTCTCAATGGGAAGCTTGACAAATGGAACTGCAATGGTGGGTATGAAGTGACCCTCTAGCCAAAGGTTCCTACCCTAGCCAGGGATGACACAACCATCTCATTTGGATTTGAGGCATTCTACTGCAAAGGTGAGGAACAAAGTAAGCCCAGTGAGGCTCCAGCAAGTCTGACAGAGCCAGGAGAACTAACAGCTTGTTCAGCAGCTACATCCCAGCATCAGATGCCAGAGTGCACCCAGAATAGGTGGACAAGGGGACTCCAGGAGAACACCAGAGGATACAGGGTAAAAGACAAGAGCTACAATGTGTATCTGAGCTCCCCCTAGCCCTTTCCTGTCTTTCCCACAACCATGAGATACAGACATCATCAATATAAGAAGACTTTGAATAACCAAAGCCATCTTGGGCAGTGGCCAAAGACAGGAGCAAACTGAAAACTGAGCATTGAGAAAATGACTGAACTATGTAAACATTTACCTTATCCAGACCAGCTAAATTTAGCAATTTGGATTAATTTAGTGTCTCCCTCCGTGCCTGTAACCCCTGCTACCTATTAGGGTACAGTTTATTAGGAGGTTCAATGAGCTATGAGAAACAAGCTGCATTTTCTTTGCCCATTTGTATATGGAATATACAGATTTATCAGTCCACTGCACACAGAGATGCCCAAGTTGCTAAAACGGAAAGTGAAATCATTGGCCTAAAAATCTGTTTTACATGATGAGGCTGAAAGAGCCATCTGGCTGGGAGCCTTTCCCCATTAAAGAGTGTAGGTGATGCTAAGGGCTTTGGTCAATTAAGAAAAGAAAAGAAAAAGAAAACAAAAACAAAACATGGCTTTAGGATGAGACAGACTTGGATTCAAGCCTGAGCCACCACTAGGAGCTGTCCAGCCTCTCCGAGACTCAGTTTCCTAGTCTCAGTTTGCGATCCTGAGGCTCATCTTACTGTAAAGGACAAGCAATCATTTGTTTTCAGAATTGAACAGATATTATATAAACTGCTTGGTCCTTTGGAAATCCTCAAAAACAA
Source organism: Glaucomys volans (assembly GCA_020662805.1). Lineage (NCBI taxonomy): Eukaryota > Metazoa > Chordata > Mammalia > Rodentia > Sciuridae > Glaucomys > Glaucomys volans. Next base: position 377,416 of record JAJEJO010003473.1, on the reverse strand, counting down.
ACTGGAAACACAGAACTTGCAGGTCAGATTTCCAGAGCCGGGACATTAAGACTCACATCCCACCCGCCATGCCTCACCATGGGTTAAGTTGGCTAATTACTTCTACCTTTTGGTGGGTAGGAGTTACTGTTTTAGAAAGACTGTATTTCCCTTTGCCATGGATATGGAGTCCTTTAAATAACTTTCAATCTGCTAGCTCAAAACAGCTACCTTTGAACATTCAATGATTTAATTGTTGTTATTTACTCATAGTGAACGAAATACAGCCTTAAAACCCGAGGGGCTATAAATGTCATGAATGTCTAAGTATTTGTCATCTATAGATATATGTTCTTACATATTATCCGTCCCAGGTTGCACTTGAAACAGGTTTTTTCCACTCGCCTGGCCAATAAAAGTTCAGGAGGTTTGGGGCTTCAAGATGCCCAAATGCATTTAAGGTTTTCTTCACATTTATCTTTTGTGGGAAGCAACATATTGTATTCTCTGGGAGCCCTGATGCTGAGGGAAAATTGAGGTCATAGAGTAAAACTAGGAGATAGAAGGAAAGGAACTTAACCCTCAGTGTTCTCAAGCAAAAAGATAAAATATTGAAAAATCTTTGAACTGAAAATATAGTCTCAAAGCTCAGACCATCTGAAAGGAGTTGCATCCTCTTTTTCCCCTGAGCTTGCCTTCCCCCATCCTCCTTCAGAGCTTCCTCACTTGTCTTTCCTCTTTTTTTTTCTTTTTTTACTTACCATGTGTCATTTCCTTTAATCAACCAACAATACATAATTGGCTGCCACTCATCCAAGTTGCCAAGGGAAAGATTAATTCGGGAATTCATACATTTTTAGAGAAAGTATTTGCAATCACTTCATCTATGAGTCTTAACAAAAAAATTTAAATTCTTGTAACCATGAATTGAAAAGATATTTTTCTATCACATTGGCTAATACATAATTTTGAATAGAGACTGTGCAGAAAAATTTTGTGCTGCAAATTATTATGTATAGAAACAAGAAACAAACTTAGGATACTTCCTTGTAGGGAATATATTTCTGAAACCCAGTTCTCCTTCAGTCAGTAATGGCCTCTATTTAGTAAATAATGATGACATCCATCAGTGGGTGATATAATATTGTCCTGTCATAATCAAATGCTATTTTAATGTTGCTTATTAGTGTATTTTATAACTCTAAACAATGATTATTATTTCCCTTTGTAGTTTGATATTTCAGTGAACATACATTTTATTTGAATATATTCCCTCTAGCTATTTCTTATCACCTCTTTTTTTAAAAACTCATATGCCAAGTAGAAAAATTAATTACTTCATTTTTACCACAACAAATTCTGCCACTGTGTTCATAAAACTATTGTATAACATAAAGTTACTGAGATTACCAGTCATTTGTTTTATTTGGGATTTGATTGCATGGCACCTGGAATCTCATACAATTTTCTGGAAACTTGGGTGCAAAAACTCTGAGGGATAATCAAATATTGCTCCAAGTATCATACTATTTTCATCTCTTTCTTGAGAGAGTGCAAACTCACGGTTGTTTGACATAGCCTAACAGCAGGGTATTTCACTAATTACAATCAAGTAATGGTCTTCTGCTCAGGGAGTTAGCTAAGGAATGTTCAGACCACACTGCAGACTGCAGGACTCTTCTAGACCTTTTCCTTCTGCTACTCCTGCTTCTTGAGCACATCCCACATAGGATGCCTATAGAACTTCTCTCCCCATCCAGCAATCCCATAGCAGAAATGGTTCATCCTTTTCTTTCTTTGAAACATAATGTTTTCTTTAAATGGACCAAAACTCAAGCAGGTAGTAAACATGATGCTTTAAAACCACTTTAAAATGCCTAGAAAAATATAACCACTGTTATTTCAAAGCATCCTTACTTGGATATTCTCATGTTATTTACAAATGCTTCTTATGTGTCATTTTGAAAGTGGCCATTTATGAGTGGTTTTTCCAACTAAGCTCTAAATTTTTGGTCTTATAAAAAGTAACCAAGACTCTCAAAATGATTTTGAAACAAATAGTTTTACTTATGGACTGCTCCTCCTAGCCCCAGTAATTCAGATGTTTTTTTCCTTTCCATCAGTCAGACAATGTACTTGGGCTGGACAAATCCAGTTTTTTGGTGTCTTACATGCTATTCAATTTTCTCATCACTTTTGAACGATGGAAATGTGACATCCTTGGGTTCACTAATGAGCCTACAATACTGAGGTTAACCATTCCCTAAATGTGTAGTCTGATAATTCAATTCGAGTTTCTGCAAAGACTCTAAATTATGCCTTAGATATTTTTAAGCTTAGTCTATAGCAGACATAAATCACAGGAAGCCAAATCTGTGGATGCATCAAAATAATTGACATACCCACTATCCATGGTAATGGAGACCACTGCTGCTACTGAGGAAGGAGATAGAAAACTTTGACTTTGTCAAGTCATCCTCATTTGGTGGTAGGCAGCAGAGGATAGCCTTTAAGAGCTGGGATTTGGAAACAGCCTGATTTGAATCCCACTTCTACCTCTTGTTAGTGGGTTGACCCAGGAGAAGTGATATCATCTCAGGATCACTGCTCATCTATAAAATGGGAATAATAAAATTGCCTACTCTCAAAGAACTGTGGTGAGGAATAAATAAGATAATATGTATAAAATATTTCAATTCAGAATCTTGTAAATAACACATCATTGGTACTCATTCTCTTCTATTATTATGATTAGCATTTTTTTTAGCCTAATATTAGGTCACAGCTGTGGGTTCAAAGTGTTTCAATTTATTTGGACTCCAACACTAGAGAAATCTTCCCATACCACTAGCATCCACTTCAGGAAATTACATTGTTAAGAGTCCTCCATTTGTTAATAGATTTAAAACTATACTTTGCTTCATATCTTGCTCTCGACTGGTTTACTCTCTAGGAAGAGGTAGGACATGAACATAAACCAGTGGAATGCAAAACAAATGGCAGCAAATGCCAGGAACAAACATGCTGAAAGACACTGTTATCCAAGTGGGGTTCCCAGACTCCAGCACCAACACCATCTAGGAACTTCTTAGCAATGTAATCTCAGGCCCCTCCCTATCCCTGTGAATCAGAAACTCCAGGGTTGAGTGTGGCAAGTTGTGGTATCGAGACCTGCAGGCGATTCTGAGCTGTGGCAAAGATGGGCAGGGCTGCTGGGAGGGAAGGCACCTCTCTCTGCGGAAATCAGGAAGGGGATGTTTGACGTAAGCCCAGAAACAGGTGTGACTTGGACATGCAGATTTGTGAGAGGGATGAAGGGGTAAAGCAGATAATTTATGTTGAAAATATCAAGTGTTTCACCTTGCTTGAATGCTGATTATATGAAGTAGCAGAAAAAGGCATGAAAAGTTTATTGAGGTTGAACTATGGATCTGGTTATCACATGAAGGGGGTTCATCTTGGACCTCTTGCGGTTTTTTGAATAGAGGAAGGTTTTTAGACAAAAGAGCTTATGATCAAATTAATTTAGCAACAATGTTTAGACTGCAACAGGTAATGGTATCTAATGTGTAGATTGCAATGACCTACAGAGAAGGCTTGAAGACTGAAGATTCTTGCAATAACTTATGTCTCCTTTCGGGCTTTCAGGATATCTGAACTCTTATGCTCAAATTATTTCAAGAGTTTCCACTCTATACAAATATTATTGAGCACTATAAATCAGGCAAATGCTAATGCTTTATATGTTTCATTTAATTTAATCCTCACCACCATCCAGGGTCACCAGGAAGGTCATTCTATCATCCTTACATTATAAATGAGGAAATTAAAGGTTCTACAAGGTTATCCTGACAGGGCTAGGTCTCCGCTAGTGTACATGGAGTCTCAATTTGAATCCCCATGATCAAACCCTAGAAGGCACACTCATAACTACCATCTATACTCAATGTAATCATACCTAACGGAAGTACAAATGAATATTTTTAAGTGTAGACATACGTGGACTTGCCTGAAGAGAAAAAGTATTAACAGAGGTGTATCCAACCTGGAGTTTGAGAAAAGACCCAGGAATCCATTGTGAAGGAGTGAAGAACATGAGCAGTGGGGACAAGAGGCAGTCTTGGGTTTCATTTCAGTCAATTTTTTTTTTTTTTTGTATCAGGGATTAAACCCAGGAGCACTTAACCACTGAGCCACATCCCCTGCTGCCTGCCCTTTTTTAATTTTTTTGTTTTACTTTGAGACAGGGTCTCACTAAGCTTACAGTCTCACTAAATTGCTAAGTCTGACTTCAAACCCACGATCCTCCTGACTCAGCCTCCTGAGCCCCTGGAATTACAGACAGGCACCACTATGCCTGGTTTCATTTCCAATCAGTCTTTAACTCTGTAATGTTGTACAAGATCCTCAAAATCTTTCAGAACTTCAGTATTTTCACCTGCAAAAATGTTATTGTGATGAGATACTTTAGAAAAATATCTAAGACGCCTAGTACAAACTGACACACAGTAAGTGCTCAATAAATTTAAAAAGCAGAAAAGGGAAGATGTTCTAATTTTATTCATAACTAGCTCTGAAATTTTGTAAACAGATTGTCTAGGGGAAAACAAGTACATCCTGAATATCCATGCTTAAGCATCAACCCTTCTAAATATAAAGCCAAATAATTAAACTAGAAGCAGTGTCTCATAATGAGGAAAAGACTAGGGGTTCTTGCCTTAGCCTGCTGCTAACTAGGTCTGGAACCTTCTGAATATGGTAGTCATGGTTACAACACAGTTAAGAAACTTCTTTCTGAACTCTTCATTGCAGATTCATACAGTGTCCTGGGGATACAAGGGGGGTTGGAGCCCACCGCTGCCCCAACCTCACTAGACCAAGAATTTTTCACCCATAAAATGGTGGGTGGGAAGTGATAAAGGTTTTAATAAAATGATTTAAATTATTTTGATTTTTAAATTAGAACTGTTAATTTAATTACTTTGTTAGATGCCTCTACCAGTATGTTAATGAATGCATCAAAATAAAAAGAAATTTGTGTAATTAATTTTAATATTCTTAGATCTATTCCAATTCAATCAGAATGATAGGAGGGGCTGTTAGGACAACCTAATCTGCAGGTTTTCATCAGTGGCTCAGAGCCCAGGCTGATCATTTTCTATCATCGTTATCTCATGGACTATGAGCAAATACCAACCTGCATTCTCATGTTTACATTTTAGGAGCCAGACAGGCTGCATGAGAAACCTGAACACTCCTCTCTTCTCACCCTTACATCTTTTAAATATGGTTATTATTTTTATTTTCCTTTTTTTTTTAAATTAAAAGGATAATTCTCTGGAGGACGTATACCTTTGTGGATGGCTTCACATTCTCTTTGCAGCTCCTTCTTAGATTTTAGTAGCAAGACAAGCAGTTAAGCATATACAACACTTGGAGGCGACTAGGGCGGCCACAAGCTGCAGGTCTTAAGCACAGCAGCTGAGTCCACAGTGCTGTGGCCAGCAGCACAGGGTTTGGAATTAGAGTTGGGTGGACCTTGGTTCCAAACTCCTCACTGTGACCTTGTGAAAGTTACTTAACTGTTCTGAGCCTGTTTTCTCAATGACTAAACAGAGACGGCAGTATCATCATGAAGAATGAACGAGATACACTGCAGCTTCAGTTCTGCAGCAAGAGTCAGCATGCAGTAGCTTTTATTATGAATAAAATTCGTCGTTCCTCTTTTTTTATTTCCTTCCCTCTGAAACCCAATAAAGTCAAACTCCAATACAATTATACAGTAGGGCTGCCATGGCAAGGAAGTGGCCTATATAAATTCTATGTCCAAGTTAATGTTTTAAAACAAAAATAAGGATAGAAAAGAATGGAACTGCTTAATAGGAAAAGGGGTTGATAAAATCTAAGCTTTGAGTTTTTCCCATCATGATGAAATATTAACTGGCCCCTCCCCTCTGCCATGCCTCTCCCTACCCTTAGTCACACTGAGATCAAAAGCTCCCGTGTACTTTGAATGTGCCACTCATATGGTAAGTGTGTGTGTCTGTGTGTATGTGTATAACTTTAAAATATGCAAGTATATATATACATACATATATATATAATTTTAAAACAAACTTCCAGGTTGCTTTCCAAAATGATAGTAAAAGTAGCATAAGCAAGTTCTATTTGCTCCACAATATTTCAAGTATTTAGGATAATCAGATTTTTAACAGTAGCCATTCAAATAGGTGTGCTGTGGTCGTTCATTGTGGTTAAATTGCATTTTCCTAATGAATAGTGATGTCCAGCACTATTTCATGTGTTTGTTTTTGTTTTATCTGAATACCTACTTTGGTATCAAATCTTTTGCCCATTTTTTAAGTCAGGTTGTTCATTTTCTTATTGAGTTGTAAGAGTTCTTTACATATTGTAGATACCAGTCCTTCATTGTGTAGCTATTTCACAAAGATTTCCTTTCAATGTGTAACTAATTTTATTTTCTCAAAAATATCTTTTTCACAAAACAGAAGGTATTTACTGTGGAGGAGTTTAATTTACCAATTTTTTTCTTTTGTGCTTCATATTTTTGTATGTTAGCTAATTAATTGTTATTCACTGAAAAGATCAAGGTTAAGACAAATGAATGACTTTACTGCACCTATGAGGAACTGAAGTGTCATTTAATTTTTCATGCATGTCTTTGGCTTCACACATAGTAAAACCCTATATGTGTTTCATCCAATTAAAGAAAAGTCATTCTGGAATATTCTATTACCAGAAAAAATTTGGCTACTGATATCATGTTATGACTTACTTCAGAAACAAAAGTTGTAAGTCACTGCTACATTAAGATAAGCAAGGGATGAAGCCTGAGTCACACAGATTCATCTCCAGGATCTCTTAGTCATTTCACACAAACTACGTTCCTCTGGAAGAAATGCTCATTCTATCAAATAACATGGAAGTTTTCCTTCCTGGTATTATCTCTTCAGATGGTACAAGAAAGGATTGGCAGAACTTTCTAACTAAAAACTTCCTTGCTTTTCATCAGCTTGGTCACATCTGCAGAGTTTTTATTTCTGTTCTTAAGAGGGCTCCCAAGTAGTAGGCTGTGATGCGCACTGCTTCAATGAGTCAAATTACTGAATAAGCCAAGCAGGATGCACAGCCAGATGGATGGCATCTGGCCAGACTGAATTAGGGCTTCAATACCCTTTCTGGGGGTGCCAGTTGATATATGCCTGGCTTAGCCTTTGGAAGGTAATACACACTCCTTGTGAAACTTCACCTTCTTTTTGTAAGGGGCATGACCTAGAAAATCTTCCAAATTTATCCCTTTAAAGAAGAAATAAAAGCGCAGCCAGTTTTAAGAATGATGAAATTATATAACCACACTACAAAGTTTACATAGTGGGAGAGCCTAGCA
>JAJEJO010003473.1:313901-362478 GCA_020662805.1 Glaucomys volans | reverse complement strand
TCTATGTCTTTTGATTGATGAGTTTAGGCCATTTACATTCAGAGTTATTATTGAGATATAACTTGTATTTCCTGCCATTTTAGCTTTTTTGGGGTTTTTAGCTTAACTTTGTTTCTCCTTTGATTGACTCTTTCTTTAGGGTAATTCCTCCCCAGGTTGACTGAGATTGTTGTTTTTCATTTCTTCCTCTTCAAATATTTTGTTGAGAATGTTCTGTAGGGCAGGCTTTCTCTTTGTGAATTCTTTAAGCTTTTGTTTATCATGGAAGGATTTTATTTCATCATCAAATCTGAAGGTAAGTTTTGCTGGATATAAGATTCTTGGTTGGCATCCATTTTCTTTCAGAGCTTGAAATATGTTATTCCAGGCCCTTCTTGCTTTTAGGGTCTGGGCTGAGAAATCTGCTGATATCCGTATTGGTTTCCCCCTGTAGGTAATCTGATGTTTTTCTCTCGCAGCCTTTAAAATTCTATATTTGTTTTGTATGTTAGGTATTTTCATCATAATGTGCCTTGGTGTGGATCTGTTGTAATTCTGTGCGTTTGGTGTCCTGTAAGCCTCTTGTAATTGATTTTCCATCTCATTCATCATATTTGGGAAATTTTCTGATATTATTTCATTGAACAGATTATTCATACCCTTGGTTTGTATCTCTGCCTTCCTCAATCCCAATAACTCTGAAATTTGGTCTTTTCATGATGTCCCATATTTCTTGGAGGCTTCGTTCATGATTCCTAACCATCTTCTCTGTTTGTTCGACTTTGTTTTCAAGATTAAATATTTTGTCTTCATTGTCTGAGGTTCTGTCTTCCAAGTGATCTATTCTGTTAATTATGCTTTCTATTGAGTTTTTCACTTGGTTTATTGTTTCCTTCATTTCCCTGTTTCCTTCAAGGATTTCTGTTTGTTTTTTTCTCAGAACTTCTATCTCTTTATTGAAATGATTTTTTGCTTCCTGCAATTGCTCTATTAGCTGATTATTCATAGCCTGAATCTGCTCTCTCGTCACATCATTCTCTTCTCGGATCATTTTAATTATGAACATTCTGAACTCTCTTTCTGTCATTCCTTCTACCATGCTGTCTTTGGGTTGTCTTGATATATCATCTAGGTTTGTTTGGGACACTTTCTTCTTGTGTTTTCTCATGTTGCTTGTGTATCTTCCCCTCTAGTAGTGCAAATCAGAGGGACTGCGATTTCCCTTTAAAGACTTAAAGTGTCCCTGCAGATTTCCAGTAACTCACCTGATGTTTGAGAGGTGCTTGATCAAGCGGTGACCCAAGAAAGGTGCTATCCCACTTCCTCCAGGTTGGGAATGATCAATGCTTCTGGGCAGAGGCAGCCTGGTGTTGATAGACAATCAGATACAGCAAGGTGCTAGACCCCGGGCCAGGGTGTGGACCTGGGCACTAGACCAAGTTGGGGTAGGGGCACAGAACTGTGCTCAGTGATGGAGACACTGGGCTTGAGAGCCCAGGCAGGTCTGAGCTCCTCTCTGGGGTCTCAGTCGGTGGGAGGTGGTCACTTTCTGCCAGGGAAGCTGTAAAATAGCGCCAAAGGGCCCAAACTCCCCACTGGAGCCGGCAATTCCCTCTGCTCCAGGCCAGACCTCCCCAGGAGATGCCTCGCAGTGGCTTGGAAGATCGGAGCTCAGCTCTTAGGACTCAGGCAGCCCCAGGTGGTTGCCCTCTGCCAGGGAAGCTGTGAAATGGTGCCAAAGGGTCCAAATTCACCCCCCTGTGGATAAACTTTTGACAAGAATCCAGAGTCTGGTGCAGGAGCTTTGGGTGTGCTACCACCCACAGTCCTGATGAATTGCCTTCAGATAAGATCAGTCATGTGGCCCTCACCTGCCTGACCACTGCGTATTCCACTAGACTCCCTTACAAAACCATCTGCAGTTAGGCTTGGGAGATAGGAGGCGTGGCTGAAAACTAAATGAGAAACCAGGATGATTTTCCTTCTCTCTGCTTCAGGCAGTATCTTTGTGAGAGGCTTGACCTCTTTGGTGGCTCCGGCTCCTGCCAGACAGTCCTTCTGAGCTGCTCTTTGAGGCTGCTCCCTGGTGGTTCCAGCTCTGACCAGGTAGCCCTAGCTCCAGGGCTCAGGTAACCCCACTTTCTCCCTTGGTCTTCCAGCACACACAAAGCTGTTCCTTCCAGCACTTGGTAATATTTGGGTCACCTCACCTTCCTCCCCTTGACTCTTCTAACATCGCTGTAACTAATCCTTATATTGCTTTCATCTGATTGGACCTTGGCAGATCCACATCCTTCTAGAATGCATGCACCAGGTGCAAGAGACTTCAGATCCCTTCACATTCAAAAAGGGTATTCATGCCAGCATCCAAGGAGCTCACCATCAGTCTTCAAGTCATCCCCATGACTCCAGGACACTTAGCCTTCCTAAGTCAGGTAGAACCCAGGTCAGATGTGGGAAGATAGACATGGAGGTGATTTTAGCAACAATTTAGCAAGGATATTGCATCATACAATTTAAAAACCTGTAGTAGTTGGGAGCTGGACTTAACAACCAAGTCTCAAGACAGATTCCCAGTGTTACTTTTGGGAAAGGTCTGAATTTTAAAATAAAATATGATATCTTAAAAATGCGTTTCAATACACCAATTTACTATCTTAAATTGGTTCCAAGGGCCTTGTGGAATGATTCAGAGAAGGAAGAGATGTCCTCAGTTGGCTTCTCGATTGTCTAACCCTGACTAAAGTACAATTACCAAGGTAGGGAGATTCCCATGCTGTGAATCCCACATCACCTCAACTTGACAGATACTCCTATCTGAAGCCAAATTCCAATTTTAATGAGAGATGCATTTCTTTTTTATTTTAATATATAATTTGTGTTCTAGGTTCTTTCCTACACTGTCATTTCCATGCCTATTTTCTCCCTGCCACTTTTTAGAAAACACGCATTAACAAAAATGTTTATTGTATTGTGTTCACTGACCTTCAAGGTAATAAGACCTGTCTCCTTGATCTCCCATTTTATACAAGGTGATACAGTCGACTTTTCCTTTTTGAAGGTCATGAAATGAATCATTGTATAGGTCTCTGTCTGTCCTCAATGGCAAAGTGAAACGTTGCTTTAATTTAACAGGAAAAAATGAAATTCTTTTAACCCTGTGCAATATTTCCATTTCTAGTGCATTCTTACAAGAGCTAAGTTAAAAATTACATGTTCAAATGGAAAACTGTTTTATATCTCTTAATACATATATCCAGATAAGTTTAGAAATCCCACTTTTTGTGTGGATTAATATCTTTGAAGAGGAAATGGTGGAGTTTGAAATCATTCTTCAGAGTAGTTCTAAAACTTTAGATCAACTTCCATAGATAAGGAATAGAGAATCAAAGAGATTCCAAGGAATTGAAAGAAAGAATAGGAAGGAGGGAAAAAGGAAAAGAATCTGTTTACATTGCCGGTGGGGTTGCAAATTGTTGCAAACACTCTGGGAAGCAGTATGGAGATTCCTCAGAACACTTGGAATGGAACCACCATTTGACCCAGTTATCCCACTCCTAGGCATATACCCAAAGGACTTAAAATCGGGATACTATAGTGATGCTGCCACATCAATGTTTATAGCAGTTCAATTCACAACAGCTAAACTATGGAAACAACCTAGGTTCTCTTCAACAGATGAATGGATAAAGAAAATGTGGCACATATACACAGTGGAATATTACTCAGTCATAAAGAAGAATGAAATTATGGCATTTGCCAGTAAATGGATGGAACTGGAGACTATAATGCTAAGTGAAATAGACCAATTCCAAAAAAGCCATAGGATGAATGTTCTTTCTGATATGCAGATGCTAACACACAATAATGGGGGAAAGGAGGGAAGAATAGAAGTTCGTTGGATTAGACAAAGGGGAATGGAGGGAAAGAAGTGGGGATGGGAATGGGAAAGACAGTGGAGTGAATTGGACATAATTTTCCTATGTTCATACATGAATACACAACCAGTGAAACTCCACATCATGCACAACCACAAGAATGGGAAGTTATATTCCACATATGTATAATATGTCAAAATACACTCTACTGTCATGTATAACTAAAAAGAACAAATAAAATTAGAGAAAAAAGAAAAAAAATAAAATGTAAAAAAAGAGTCTGTATTCAAAACAAAATGTGAATGGAGCAGAAATGTTATATTCCAAGAATTCTGATTAACACTTCTCTTACTGATGGGGTTCATCACGTTGAGACAAGAAGATTTTTAATGTAAATGGCCTCTCATTTCCATCATAGATTTAATAAAGGATAGAAATTGAAAAAGAACTCAGTAAATGTAGGAAAATTGGCAAACTGACTGGAAAATAAAAGGAAAGGGCACATGGTATTTCCAAGATGTATCTTATAATTCATTGTCTATTTCTGGTAATAAGAAATTGTGATAAGAAATTTTCAGCTTCCAAATACCCTGAATAACAGCATATACAGTGGGCACAGCTGCAGTTTTATTTCTTCAATGTAAATATTAAAGAGAAAATATCGTCAAATACATATGTTAGTGTTTATGGGTAGAAGGAAGTATCTGAAAAAACACTCTGAAATGTTGATAGCAGCTGATTCCTGAATAGTAGAGATTTGGGCAATAAATGAATACAAAGATATTTACATACATACATACACACACACAGATACATAGGAAATACCTCTGCATTTTATAATTTTTCTAGATTCTCACTGTGATATTTTTGTAATAGGAAAAGTGGATTTAAATTACTTTATGCCCTTTGCCTTTCATTAGAGGTATTTTTAAAATGTACTTATCATCTTTGTGAAATCTGTTTAAATGTAGTGTGAGGGAGAAATAACTTGAGCTATGAATGGCTCATTTCCATTATGCAAAATTCAATCTAGATCTTATGAGAATTTTTATGTGTACGTAGGTATGTGTATGCATTTGAACATAAGAGGGCATATTTCACGAAGAATGTATACATTATCAAGATACACTCGGTGCAAGTCAGAAAAAGACATCATTTTCAACACAGGCTGTTTGAAATCACCATTTTTGTTGCAAAGATGTTTGGTGACCAATTCTGCTAGTCCCTTAGGTAGCAACCTAAATTAGGCAGGTGACTGCAGTAAAGTGAATGATTGTGTGTGTGTGTGTGTGTGTGTGTGTGTGTGCAAGAGAGAGAGAGAGAGGTTATGCTCACATGTGCAAGCACATAGCCCTGGAAGGTCATATATCTTCAAATAGTAATCCTAAGGCTATTTGAGTATTAGTTTTTTCTGGTTATAAAAATCATACACAGTAATCATAGTAGAGTTGGAAATTTAAAAATATCTAAAGAACAAAGTTCTTCAAACCTAAAACACCACCACCTCCAGAGATAAAAATTGTATATTTCAGATTTCCATCCAGTGACATGATCTTTAAAAGTCAGGCAAAGGATGATAAGAAAAATAAGATAAATCCAGAAAGATTAATATTTATATTTAGAGTGCATTTGCCTATGCACCAATGGGGAATCCATAAAAATTCTAGGAAATATTTATTTGAAATAAAGATAGAAATTTTATACTTGACAATACATCAACAATTTATTTTTTAAAATAAGATATTGTCAGTCTCAAGAATTATCTTCCATCTTATAAATCATCTTTAGCGTTTTAAAAATCAAGATTATTGAAATATGTACATATAAAATTGACATTTTAGGTGTTTCTATGGATTCTGATAAATATATACAGTTGTGTTTACAGCACTGAGAATAAGAGATAAAACATTTACAACCATAAAAATGAAAAGTTGTACCCCACTTATGCACAATGCATCAAAATGCAGTATGTAAAAATAAAAATAGATTTAAAAAAAGATAAAACATTCTGTCACTCCAAAATGTTTGTGTCCATTTGCAATCAATTTCCTTCTTTACTGCCAGAGTCCGGCAACTATAGATCTGTTCTGTCTCAATAGTTTTCCTCTGTGAAGACGTCTTAACAGAACCTTGCAGCACGTAGCCATTTGAGCTGGCTTACTTTCTGCTAATACATTTGAGATTCATCAGTGTTGTGATTCTCATCAATACTTCATTCCTTTTAATGCTAAATAGCATTCCATTGCATGGATTTACCGCAGGTGTCTTCTTTATTCACCAGTAGATAAATATTTCAGTTGTTCTCAGATTTTGACAATTATGAATAAAGCTATCATAAACACTTGCGTGCAAGTCTTTGTGAGGACATGCATTTTTATTTCCTTTGGGTGATTCTTAGTAGAGAGATTTCTGAACTATATGTGAAGTATACATACATGTACTGTGCTGGATAGGTATGTGTAGTGTAAATCAAATTGCCAAACTCTTTTCCTAAGTGGCAGTAAAATGTTGCATTTGCATTGATAAGGTATAACACTTCCATTTGCTCCACATTGTTATAAGTATTTAGGATCATTGAATTTTTTTTAAATGTTAGCCATTTGGATAAATAGGTGGTAGTTTTAACTTACATCTTCCTAATGACAAATAATGGTGAGGATCTTTTCATGATTTTGTATTCCATCTCTAGGTCTTCTTTGGTGAGGCATAGGTTCAAATCTTTCAGTCATTTTAAAAATTAGGTTATGTGTTTTGTGTTTTCTTATTACTGTTATTTATATATTTTGGATACCAGTTATTTATCAGATAGGTGTTTAATAAAATTTTATTCCAAAACATGGCTTGTTTTTCATTTTCTCAACATATTTTGCAAAGAGCAAAAGATAAAATTGGGATGAAATGCTATTTATTGATTTTTTTTTTCACCGTTCATGCATTTTGTGTCCTCTCTAATAATAAGTCCTGACCTAACTAAAAGTCCCAAAGGTTTTCTACTTTTTTTAAGAAATGTTATAGCTTTAGGTTTTATATTGGGTCTATACTCCATTTTGGATTCATTTTTGTTTGGAGTGTGAAATGGAAATATACGCTTTATGTCCAGTTATTTCAGAATCTTTTCTTGGAAAGATGATTTTTCTACATTAAATTACCTTCTTCACTTAGTTTGGCATAGATCTAGTTCTTGACTTTCTATTATGTTCCATTTGTCTATGCATTTGCTTTTTCGCAAACACTAAGACATTCTAATTACTGCAGATTTATAGTTAGTCTTATATTCAAGTAGTTTTAATGTTCCAACTCTGCTCTTCATTTTCAGAACTGTTTTGGCTCTTTCAAGTCTTGCTTTTCCAAATATCAGTTGTGCCAAAATTGAGAAACTCTGATCTAAAGGTTTATGGATTTTAATAATTTCCCCAAGGAATCAGATTTTTATTTTGACTATTTCTTTTGCCTTTACTGTTTCCATTTCATTGATTTCTGTTTTTTATTATTTATGCTTTTTGAAGAAAGTCATTTTCTCTTCTTTTTCTACTTCTTAATGTGAAAGTTTAAATCATAAATTTGAGGCTTTTCTTCATTTTTACTATAAACTATCAATTTTTCTCTAAACACCACTTCAGATGTCTCTTAAATATTTGGTATATTTGAATCTAATTAACATAAATATTCACTCTCTTTCAATTCTAAATATTTTCCAATTTTTGTGTGACTTTCACCTTTATTTGTCAGTTCTTTAGAAGTATGATTTTAAATTTCCAAACATTTGTGCATTATCTAGATAGATTTGTCATTGATTTTTTATTTAGTTCCAATACGGCCACAGTTCCTATTTTATATGATTCCATTTCTTTTAAACTAGTCAAGGTTTCTTCAGAGTCTAGGACATGATCTTTCCTTGGTAATGTTCTATGAGTGCTTGAAACAAATGTGCATTCTGCTGTTAGGGGAAATCTTTTGTGAACGTCAGGTGGGCTGTTCAGGTCTTGCTTGTCATTACTGATGTTTTCTCCACTTGTTCTACTGAGTACTGAAAGAACAGTATTTGAAATCTTTGATAATACCCATTTTAGTTTAAATCTCTTTTCAATCTGTGAGTTTTTTCATGTTTTTCTTTTTGTTCTTCTTGTTTTTTTGGTACTGGGGATTGAACCCAGGGGCACTCCACCACTGAGCCACATCCCCAGCCCTATTTTGTATTTTATTTAGAGACAGGGTCTCACTGAGTTGCTTAGGGCCTCGCTAAGTTGCTGAGGCTGGCTTTGAACTCACAATCCTCCTGCCTCAGCCTCCCAAGTGCTGGGATTACAGGCATGTGCCACCGTGCCTGACTTTTCATGTATTTTTGAAGTGCCCCTATGGATACATGTATTTGTAAGATTTTTATGCATTGTTTTGGTGAACCAATTATTTTATCATCATATACTGCTCCTTCCATCTATGGAAATATTCTGTTTTCTGAAGTCAAATGTACTTGATGTCAACACAGCCTCTCCATGTTGTGGGAGTGAATCCTGCCTACTGCCACCCTCCAATCTGGCAGTCTCTCTCTTTTAATTTGGGTGTTTAGGATTATTTAATGTAATCATTGACATGATTAGATTTAAATCCACCATCTTGCCAGTCATTTTCTATTTTTCCATCTGTACTTTGTTCATTTCCCCTCTTTTTCTGCCTACTATTGGGCTGAGTTTTTTTTTTTTAATGATTCATTTATTTTCACTATTACTTATTTATACATGTATTTCTAATTGCTTTAGTGGTTACCCTAAGAAATATACATCTTTAACTTAACCACGGTCTACCTTCAAGTAATGTAAAACCACTTCAAGAATAATAGAAAATCCTTACAACAGTATACATTCAATTCTTTTATTCCACTGTCATTCTACATTTTAATTTTATGTTATTAATACCACAATATTTTACTATTTTTTCTTATAGAAAATAAGAACAGTATTTTTTTAATCTACCTTAGATATTTTACAATACCTAGCATTCTTTATTTCTCTTTATAGAGAGATAGCTCCCTTATCTATTCTTTATTTCTCTTTATAGAGGGATAGTTCTCTTATCTACCCAAGACTTTCTTCAATATTTTTTCTATCAAGGGTCTGATGAGAATAACTTCTATCAACTTTAGATTGTCTTTAATTATTCACATCTGTTATGGTTTAGATAAGAAGGTGTCTCATGAAAGCTCACGTGTGAGACAATAAAGAACATTCAAAAGGGAAATGATTAGATTATGAGAGGTGTTACCTCATCAGTGAGTGAATCTACTGATATGGATTAATTGGGTGGCAACTGAAGATAGGTAGAGTGTGATTGGAGGAGGTAGGTCACTGGGGGTGAGCTCGGGGGATATACATTTTGTCCTTGGTGAATGGAGCTCTTTCTCTGCTTCTTGATTACCACGTCCTGAGCTGCTCTTCTCCACCGTGGCCTTTTGCCATGATGTTCTGCCTCACCTTGTGCCCACAGCAATAGAGTTAGCCATCTATGAACTGAGACCCCTGAAACCATGGACCCCAAATAGACTTTTCCTCTTCTATATTGTTCTTGTCAGAACAATGGTTTTGTTGATCACAACAAAAAAGCTGATTAAAACAATGTGTAACAAATGTTCATATTGGCATTGAATTCTGAATTGACAAGAGCTGTTTTTTCTTTCAGAACTTCAAAGATGTCAATTTTCCTCTAACTTAAATAGTTTGTCATGAGAAGTATGAAGTCATTTTTGTCTTTGTTCCTCTGTATGTAATTTGTTTTGCCCCTTTTAGCTACCTTCAAATTTTTCATTTTATCTTTGGTTTTCAGCAGTTTCAATATGTTGTGACTGATTTAAATATGTGTGAGTGTGCATGTGCATTTTAATTCTTATTTGTAATTATTGGAACCTCTTTTTTATTTTTATTTTTACAGACTTCATTTAGATTCATTGTACACATATGGGGTACAAATTTTCATTTCTATGGTTGTGCATGATGTACATTCATATCATTATTATTAATCATACATGTACGTAGGGTAATGATGTCTGTCTCATTCCACCATTTTTCATACCCCTGCCTCCTCTCCCTCTCATTTCCCTCTACATAATATAAAGTTCTTCCATTCTTCTCTCACCCTCCACCGCCCCCCCCAACCAGACTTTATATCATCATTCACTTATCAGGGAAAACATTCGGTCTTTGTTTTTTGGGGATTGGCTTATTTCACTTACCATGATAGTCTCCAATTAAAAGGCACACTTTTACATTGCTGGTGGAGTTGCAAATTGGTTCAGCCACTCTGGAAAGCTGGAGATTTCTCAGAAAACTTGGAATGGACCCACCTTTGACCCAGCTATCCCACTCCTTGGTTTATACCCAGAGGACTTAAAATTAGCATGCTACAGGGACACAGCCACATCAATGTTTATAGCAGCTCAATTCACAGTAGCTATTGACATCTCTTGAATCAATAATTTCATGTCTTTATTTGGGGGGAAAAAAAGAAACCTAGACTTGAGTTTACTTCAATAATATTATTTCAAATTTTTCCTGCTTTTTTGGATTTTAATTACAGATTTAGTAAGCCAGTCTAAGGTATCATTAGAAAAAAACTACCAGTGTAAATAGTATATATGATCAAGATGGCAAAAAGACCCAGCTCTTTTTGTCAGTTAGTGAGAGGGATTACATCAATCGAGGCAGGAATTTACTTGAGTTTGGGGGTTTTGTTGCTGATTACCATCTGTGCCCCTTAAGCATCAAATTGTTCTGAGGATGTCCTGAGTGCAGGGTGGAAGACAGGGTTACTGTAAGGTTTCTCTCAGTATTTTGGATTTGCCTTCATCTGTCAGTCATCCATTTATGCCTTTGGCATAGGGCTGAAGGAGCAGAGGCCTCCAACAGGCTCTTGCCCTCCTTCCATGCTAGTCCCAAGCTAGTTGCTGCTTGTGAGGTCAGTGGAGAAGGGCCCAGTTTTTCTGGGTGAATTTCAATCTTAGGGAAGCCCTATGTGCCTGAGCTTTCAGGGAAAGTTCTCTCAACACTTTTCCTTCCTCTATGGCTACCAAACTACTTTGAGTCTGTGGTGGTTCATTGATGGAAGCATGTTCCTACCCTCTCATAGAAGCAGGAGACTTCTAGAGGTATCAGCATTAGGCTCTCCCTGCAACCAGGAGTAAAAAATTTTTTTCCTCTCTTTTCTCAACAACACTACTTCTTTACCTGTACCCTGGATATGACAGGGTTTTCTGAAGCTCCTTCATATCCTGTCCACAGTCTTTTTCACAAGCCTTTAGTGGAAATGGGAAAGAAACTGTGAGACTGTTGCCTGTTCTCCATGTCTGAGACACCCTCGTATCTGTCACACCAGCTAAAACTCATCCTTTGACAAGTCATTAGAATTTTAGCTAATTCCCTCTTACCTCTTATGTGGTGGTCCTTTCTTCTTCACACCATGCCCTCTCCTAGGTGAGTAGTCTATGTGTCCCATCTCTCCCTAGGGGAGTGAGGAATGAAACATCTGCCCCCCCTTGGATTTGAGGCCACCTGATTCATCTGGGATCTCAGCTTTCAAGAAGTATTTATTTATATTTGTAGTTTACTTGTATTTTTCTTGTTGCTGGTAAAGAAGTAATGTTCTTTCCAGCTACATGCTATGCAACAACCAACCTTTTGTTTTTATTGTAGTCTATTATAGATTGTATGGATTGAATACTTATATCTGCCCCAAAATTCATATGTAGAAACCCTAATCCCAAATGTAATCATGGTATTTGGAGATAGGGATTTTGGGAGGAATTAGGTCATAAGAATGAAGCTCTCATATGGTATTAGTGCCCTTATAAAAAGAGACAAGAAGGATTTCTCTCCCCATCCCATCTCTTTTCACCCCTTTACTACGTGAGGATACAATAAAATTGCCATTGTCTACAGGTTAGGATGCCAGCCCTCACCAGATATGGACGTTGGGTCTGCCTGCACTTTGATCTTGGACTTGAAGCCTCCAGACTGATGAGAAACAAATATGTTTTATTTAAGACACAGTCTCTGGTATTTCTGCTTTAGCAATTCATTCTAACATAATAGTTACACATGTCTTTAAAGAATTGGATAACTAAAAATCTCAGCTTTTAAAATTAGGTCTTTTACATAGAAATTAGAAGCAAGACTTTTAGAAATCAGCTTGTCCAATTTGTGCTTTCCCTAGGTGATAAAATGAGGTACGGGCTACGCTCTTGCTAGATTTCCTAGTTCTCAAGTGTAACCCTGTTAAATCCCTGTTCTGCTCTCCTTTCCTCTTGACCACTTATTTGCAATAAAGGGATACTTTATAAAAGAACATGATGTGATTTCCTTGGGAGGTAAGTTTCCTACCAGATTAAAATTATATGTTGATGTACTAAAATTCAAGATATAAACAACAGTGAAGAACAGTATTATCAGGTAGAGGAAGGAATTGCTGTTCAGGACATTAACAGACTGACCATATTTACACTGTCTTCCTTCTACCATAGGCATCCTCAGTGCCGGAGACACCCACTGATAATATAACGAATAGCAAAGGAAACAGAACAGCAAGGAACTGTCACTTGTCAATTAAATGTGTGGTTTCATTACTGACACAATAAAGCAGAATTGTCACTGAGGAGTCTGGCTGATTTTTTTTATCACATAAAAATGGGAACAATTAATTTGAAATATGTTCCCCTTTGGCTTACCAAGCTGCTGAAGCCTCATGGGAACCTTTTAAACACATTCCTGATAGAAGGTGGTTCATCAGCATGCGGTTGCCACAGTTACCGTATCACTGCAACGGCAATCCAAGTGGTGATACCTTGATATCCTTTCATTTAAAAAGACCAGTGGAAGATTATTTTTTAGTGTCTAGTCACCATTAAATTTATAAATATTTCAAGAGGGAGGAAAACTATTGAAATGGTCCAAAATTTTCTCAAGTCTAATACCAACAATATCTCATGTGAATTAGGATTAATTACTCTCTCCCATATGGACAGCTTTTAACTGAAATTTTTTATTGAAATTTAAATATAATTACACTAGATATTTTTCTTAACTTTGAAAACATTTCTGATTTAAAGTCATAAATTCTACCTTGTTTTTCAAAGAAATTGATTAGTATGCTCTCTTAATTTCACAATAGAAATTATGTCAGTTTCTCTTTTTAAAAAAATAAATAGTTCCTTATATCTCATAATTCTATAGTTAACAGCAAAAAAGAAATTACCCCTTAAAAAATGTTGATTGAAGTGAAGGAACTTGGTTTGGTTTTGGGATTTTATAATTTATGTCTGTTTTTTAATTAGTTCCTACCTTTTGGCATCATTCTCAAATTAGTACCCATTACTAGCCAAATTTCTCAAGTTTCTAAATGAGCATCTGACAAAGAAGATGGATTTGGGACTAACATGAACACTTTCCAAATTGGGATGAATCAAAACAATTCTCTCCTATATTTCCACAGTATTTGAACCAAATCAGAAGCTTAACTATAAGAAATAAAGCAAAGAAACATGTTCAACACTCAGGCTGGCATTTTGGAAAGGGACTTACTACTATAAAAATCACTGCCAAAGAAGAATGAAGGAAGATCAGATACAGAGGATGTAACATTACTGTGTTTTGCCAATAAGGAACAATATTTTTGGATAGTGTATCTTTTGAGATGAATATAGATATATCTGCAGAAGCAATTCTTGACAACTACAAGAGACACCATCTCTCATTCTTTCAGTGATGTAGTTCTTGAACAATTTAATCAACAGCTACAAGCAATACATTTTTTCTACTAAGCAGTGTGAGAAAGACAAAATAAGGCAACGGTATGCTTCTTGACACTCATGAATTTTTAATCTGGTTAGAGTAGAGAAAATTTAAAACTGAAACAAAATTTAAAAGCATAAGAATGTATATAATTGAATACTAAATTATATAGCAAAATCTACATATGCTAAAGGACAGGAACAAGCACTGAAAATAATGTAAGAAGTCTTCATTAGGGAAGTTGAATTTAAACTGAGTCTTGAGAAATGACTATCTAACCAACACTGCATTAACTTATGGAGATATAAAGTTAATTTATATACTGACTTCATGGCACACACAGTTATTCTGGGAAAGGGCAGTATGTAAACAGTGACATGAATACTGTATTATGGCAATAAGAAAGAGTGGAGTATTGTTGAGGAAAAGGGGTCAGGAAAAAGCCTTCTGAACGAGATAACGTCAGAACTCAATTTTAAAGAATGAATGGTTATTGGCTAGTTATGTTTGTTGGAGCAAGGATTTTATTGGACCGATTGTTTAGAATTAACAGGTAAGACCAGGACTGATGGAGGAGATGATGGGACAGAATTTCAAAATGCAGGCAACATTATTAAGTCATAGAGTGAGATATGAACATGACATTTCTGGGCTAAACCGGTCTGATGAAGTAGAGAGTTTATACGGAAAGAAGGAAGAATTTAGATGGGCTATGTAAAGCAGAATCTATATTTTCTAAGTTAAAAAAAAAAAAAAACAAGAAGAGAGGTTTCAATGTTTGTGACCATTAGAGGGGCACTCGTAGAGTGTGACACATTTATTTAGCAGTATTAATCAAGCAGGTAAGTATAAGAATGTTTTAAATCCCAGGATCCTGGCATTAATGAGATAAATAAGAAGCCAGGGCTGGAATCCACCTGTGATTCCCAAGTGGTATCTGGGTAGAACATGTTTTTTCCTAAGAAACAAAATCTCAATCTGGTTAGTGTTAAGTAAAGGGAGACTTAGTGCAAGAATACAAGCTGAAAATCCACGGACATCTCAGGACAAGAACGAAAGTAGGTCAAGCCCCCTAGAAAGCCAGCCAGCAAGGCTCCTCCTTCTGCCACCAGGAACCACATGAGTTTCATCCCAAGCCCTTTCTGTTAGGAGGCTTAATATTCCTCTTCTTTTGGTAGCTGTTAGCCCTGTCTGTCACCAATCTACACATAGACAAAACATAGCAATTTCCAATTCAACTTGACCTTTAGTTAATATGTCAATTGAGAATTCATCTCCAAATTCTTGACTTGTCTAAATTGCCCAACCATGCCCTGGTCAGTTGTGGGAAGGATATGGTGAGACACAGCTACATGGCACTGCCCCCTGCTCCAGGTTGGGGATAGAGAGATTGCACTAAGGGGAGACATTGAAGCCATGACTGAGCTCTGCAGTAAGGTGAGCTTGGACTTGGACAATAGTAATGGGAATGGGAAAGACCGTTTTTGAAAGAAACACCAAAAGGATTTAAAGACTGACTACATATGAGGAAAGTAAAAATAAAATACCTCCAAGTTGATGGAAAGTTTACACTTAAGTGTTTGAGAAAATCATGGCATTTTGATATGGTCGGAGGATTCAGAAGGGAGATTTAATTGGAACTGAAGGGCAATGTATCCCATTTGGAAAAACAGTAAGTTTGAAACAATGGTAAGACATTTACATGGAATTAAGTAGACAGCTAAAATATGAGACTGAATATGCAGCAATGAATAGAATTAGATATTATGCATTAAATAACAATATATGATGAAGTTCAAAGTCATTTTAAAAGTAAAAATGGAAAAGAATTTTTCTGAAAGAGAATAAAAATAAAGAGTTAAGAGCCAAGAACTGAGACATTGGGAATAACTACAAGAAAGGAAGATGTCGAGGCCTATAACCAAATGACCAGCAAAGAAAATAAAGAATGAGTGGGCAGAGAAGTTAAGAAAGATAGAAGTAGAATTGTATTGTAAAGGAGAAACAGAGCCAGCTCCTCTCTAGCTTTTGTTTTCATTGTCCCAATTCAAACCCAGAAAGGGAGCACATGACCAGGTAGGATTTTTACATCTCCAGTTTCGATTTTTCCTGAAAATAAGAATCTGATTTTTTTTTTTCCAGTTTTAAACTCACTGTTTCCTAAAACATTTATCAGTTCTTTTTTTCTAGTGGGAAATTAGTCAGCTCTACACAGACGGCTAGAAGAAAATAATGCTTTTCATTTAAACCACTCTTTCTTTCAGTAATCCCTTTACCTGATCAAAGACTAAACGTATGAACTTTAAGTACAAAAGAGACCCGTTTCAAAACACTCGGAGCTGGAGAAAAGAGACGTGAACAATGGAAGTCTATTTTCAATGGTAAATGCTCTAATGAGAAATTGGCTACAGCTTCCTCCACACTGGAAAAAGAAAAGGGAAGCTACAGTTAAAAGTTTGCTACTCTTAAATTACAAAGAAAGAAAATGAAATCTTCCTAAAGTAAAATTAGAATAGCACCAGACGAAAGACTATGTACTTTACAGATAATCTGCTTTGGCATAATAAGAAAGTATTGAGAACATGGACCCAACCTCCTGCGAGGCAATTTTCTTTCCAGCACTCCGATTGCAAATGCTATGACTGTATTAAATCTAGATACTTTACCTGTATGTATAAGCCCCATGATTGCATTAATTGTTCTAGCAGCTCTGAACTGCTGATTCATATTGAACCAACAGAATTGAATCAAACCCCTAAGAATTTTCCACACCAATGTCAACCAAGACTATTTGTCTCTCTTCTGCATTTAATCAAATGAGTTTTTAATCTGAATTTGAAAATTTTTGCATTTTCTTTATGATGTCCTTTCTCTTACATTTTGGCCCACAACTTTCAAGGTTTTTTGGGGTTTTTTTTTTTTTAATTTTTATCTTGTCAAAGACATGCAATTTCCATAGCTTTCTGATACCTACCAAAGTAATTGCCACATCATACTTCCTCCCTCATCCATTCTAAAGTTCAATTTTTGCTGAATGTCAAACATTTTGCTAGATGTCAGGAGAACAGAGAGGTATCAAACAGCCTCTATCCTCAAGAGGCCTATAATTTTGGAGGAGAAAAGGGAAAAAATAAATTTAAAAACATTGTGATAAATGCAATGAAAGAGATAGGCTTGTTGTATATGAGATTCAAAAGGGGGTGTCTTACAGAGGTGGAAAGAAGGGAACATGGTGGTGTAGGGGGGATAAGGGGTGTTACTTCATCAGGGTGGTCTTCCTGGAGAAGGCAGTGCTCTCTTATTAATTACCAGCATCCTGTTTTGATGTGATACAGGGTCCTGAGAAAAGTACTGGAGAACTCTATAAACCAGTGTTTTTCAAAATGGGGTGCTCACACTAGCAGTGTCAAATCATCTGAAGACATTCAAGTTACAATAGCGCATTCTTAGACCTCACCCCAAAAACCAGAATGTGAAATTCTGGGATAGGATTCAGAAATCAGTGTTTTATAATGCCTTCTAGGTGATTCTCATGCCCACTCAAGACTGAGCCTTTCTGCTCTCCATAATGTCAGTCCTTTAATCCATGTCTTACAGAAGGCCTTTTGCTCCTGTGGTCACTGTGGAGAAGGGGAGATACCCAAAGACGAAGTCAAAGGATCTGCTTAGGAGCATCAGCTCAGTCACTCACCACTACTCCCTGACTTCTGGAAAATTACTTAACCTTGACATTCGGATTCCCAGTTGATCATTTCTACCTCAGAAGATTACTGTAAAAAAATCAAATGAAAATAAGTGTAAGTTTCTAGCTCAGTACCTAGAAGAAGCCCTTTGCTTGATTGCTTGTTTTACAACAGAGTAAGCAGTCTACTTTCACTGGCTAGGAGAAAGCAGCATAAGGGTTCACAAACACGTGGAGAGTGGCTGAAGAAGACAGAATATTTAAATTTGTTCCTCTGGATAAGTAGACACAAAAGCTCTCTTCAAGAATTTGAAAAAGCAGTACCTTAATCCATTTGAAGATAACTTTTCACTTATCAATCTGAAGAGAAAAGTTAGGAAGATTTGGACGCAGACTAATAAGAAATGTTCTAACAATCAAAAGACAGGGGGCAAGGGGAGTCATTACAATTTTCCAACAGATGAGAAGATATTTCTACATTTGTGGGAGAATCAACCATTTATCTTCCCAACTAAGCATCAATATCTACATTGACATGATTATTGCCTTTAACAAATTATTTTGCCTTGTTTTTGAAGATTTCCAAACACTTCACAGAAATGATCACATCAGTTCTCCAACTGAGATGCCCCTGCCCTCTATAAATAAAGGTAGTTGTTTACAAATGGGCCACCACACGCATATTGACTATACGTCATGAGTTTAAACACACAAATAGAATGGCTCTCCGCATATTCTGAAAACCTTCATGACACACTTTATTGGTGGCATCCTACCAGCTACAGCTTCAAGTTTACACAAATATTGTACCCTATCTTCATCTGACTTTATAAAAGAGGAAGCAAATGTGCAAATATATTAACCTTATTAATATTTATTCACTTCTCTGCTTCATGTTTTAGATGCTGTGGAAACATGCATCTTTTAAAATAATATATTTCCTGTTACTATTCTTTTGCATGATAAAGTATTTGCTCTTCACTAAAATGAGGTAAATCTTTTTTTTTTTAATCTAAGAAAGGTCTGGGATCTATAAAAAGGAAAAGTTTCCGATGAAATTAAATTTCAATGCTCAGAGAACTACATCAAAGCAATTAAGAAAGAGTAAGTTAAATATAGCTTTCCCCTGACAGAGAAGCTGCCCTTAGTAGGACACATTGCTATATTCTGTAACCAAATACACTGCCCCAGTTTACTTTAATTCTAGCTAAATCTACATATCCTCTAGAGTAGTATCCTTCAGAAGCAAAGTACTATGGTTATTTAAATCTTTGATAACGTGAATAGCAATAATGGAGCTTGCCACATGCAAATGATTGGCAGATATGCACATCAGATTCAAGAGAAAACAAACAAACACTGACCACACAGGTTACATAGGAGTTGGTGACACTCAGGGCAACAATGTGATAGGAAACATTGTAATATGCCTTTGATCCAAAAGCAACTCTAAGATTTACTTACTATGCATGCCCCCAAAGTTAAACAATAGCATTAAACTCACGATGAAGCTACTTGTCACATTGAGTTCCTTAGGAGCAAGGATATTGTCTCATCCATTTCTGTATCCCATAGGACCTGGCAAATAATGAATGCTCACTGAATTAACAAATAAGTAAATGAGCTAATGTGAGAGAGATGACATCTCCAGGTTCATACATTCTCCCTTTGATGCATTTCTTCTCATATGGACTCACCTACTTTAAAATAACCACCAGGGGTTGCTATTTTATATTTTATTAACTTGCAATATCTTTAGCATGCCTTCTTTTAACTGTAACACAATGCTGCAAATTGTATTTTCCAAAGAAGACCTCGATAATATATACCATCTCAGATACTCTGCCCACACATAACATTGATATTCATCCCACTGAGCAGTAAGGCCTACATACACCCCTTCTCTAGAGCCTGGATAGATTTTTATACTTGTCTTGACCATCAGAGTATGGTGTAAATGACCCCAAGTCACTAGGTCATTAAAATGTCATGTATATCCATCTTTTCCCATTAGTAGGCTCACTCTTGGAACCTACCCACTACTTTGTGAGAAAGCCAAGCAGCCACATGGAAAGGCCACTTGTAGGTTGTCCAGCCCAAAGTCCCAGATGAGGTTAGTCAGCACTAACCAAAAGACATGTGAGCAGAGTCCTCAGATGGTTCCAGCCTTCAAGTCGCATTTAGTTTTCAAGTCACCCCAGGTGATACAACAAGAAGCACAGACAAGCTGCCCCTGCTAAATTTGGTCCAAATTTGCAGATTCATAGAAAAAGGAAAACACATTATTCTTGTTTCAAACCACTGTTTGGAATGGTTTGTTGTGAATCAATAGATAACTATAATACATACATAGAGAAAACTGGATAATAAATGCACAGCTCAATAATTACTAAATGAGACCACCTGTGTAATCATCATCTAATCTAAGAATTAAAGCATTACTCATGTCCCAGAAGCCTGTGCAGATCTGTCCCAGTTGCAACCCCTCAAACGTAGCCATTATCCTGATTTCTAGCAGCAGAAATTAGTTTGGACTGTTTTGAAAGCTGTACTAAAAGGAATCATACAATAGCTACTCTTTTGTGACTAATTTTTCCCTCAATATTATGTTTATGTAATTAATGCATATTGTTGCATATAACTGGTTCATTTGCTTTCATTGCTGTGTATTATTCTATTGTATGAGCATACAATATTTTCTCTTTTCTACTGTCGGATAGTTAAGGTTGGGACAAATAATGCTGCTATTAGTATATTTGTGCACATCTTTTTGTGTACATATAAATCATTTTGGGGGCTGTTATCTTCATGCGTGGAAACTCTGGGGCATAGAATATACATGCATTTATCTTTTATTTATGATACCAAACTCTTTTTCAAAGTGATTATACCAATTTATACTCCCAATGTAAATTTCTCCCCAATACTTTAATTTGAGCCATTCTGCTGGATGATCTTATATGCATTTTCTTGATACCTAATGAAGTTGGGCCCTTTGTACATTTGTTAACCATTTGCATATTTTCCTTTATAAATTGTTAAATTTACAATTTCTGTGAACTTTTTAACTGAGTAGTCTTGCTTTCTCTAATAGTGTTCATAATACATTCTATAAGAGACTTTTCAACTGCTGGCTTCTCTTAAAGACCACTAGAATAATCCAATGATCAAGCAAAGCCAAGTTTATCAACCTATGGCAGTAAGTGGATAACATCACTTTAACAGCCTTTAGTCTTAGAAAAGGGAAGTCAGAAGTGGATATTGTTGGGATTTGTATCTAAAATGAAGTGATTTAAGCAGAATCCTTCAACACAGACATCTGATTGAAACTGGACAAACTTTCTGATAAAATAGTGTAAGGTTGGTGAACACAACATCCTTGCCGTGAATCTTCATAAATGCACAGTGACTTTGTGTGAGCTTTTCTACCAGGCAAGCAACCTACTGCCCTGAGGGAGGGGTTGTTTTTCCGGATGAGCAATCTATTGTTTGAACAGTTGTCATGAATTTCCTGGAGCAAGCAGTGAACTTATTTATTAGCATACAGTGCTATCTTTCTTCTTTGGCAAAAGTTCAGAAAAAATTGTAAGTGGTATATTTTCATTCAGTGCTGAGAATCCACTGTCAAGTCCTTTGTTAGAGAGACAGACTTTAAATATTGTCACTCCTTTGTTGCTTTTGTTTAGAGTGACCATCCTGACTGGCTTAGTAAATTTTGCATTCTGGAAAACTCCTCAATCCTAACTGGGATGGTTGGTCACCCTACTTCCCCGATTTTTCGTAAAGGTAACTTTTGTCAGACAGAAGTTGTTTACTGTAGTCTAATTTCACAACCTTTCTTCAGGGTTAGTCCTTTTTTAGATTCTGCTAAGATATCTTGCTTTGGACAAGTTTGTATGTATAAGCTAATCTTAATGAAGATAGATTGAAAACTTTTCGTGAGAGCTTGATGGCTCAAATGGATTTCCTTCTCTAAAAATCTTTTTATGTATACTAATTTAAAATCAATTCATCTGGACCAAAAGCTAAAAAAAAAAAAAAAAATCAATCATTCAATCATTCCTATATTATCATTTGACACAATGGAACAATATGCAAAATTTGATAAATGAAAATGGTAATTCATGAAAAGATTATTCTATTAATGTCCAAGCTTTATGATTCATAGTTGATAAGAAATATATATGTGTACATATATGTGTATAAATATATATATATATATCAGTATTAAAAATTTAATTTTTCCAAATACTGGTAGAACTAGTGCCTAAAGTTATAAATATTCCAAACTGTTAGAAGCTATTTTTCTTTTGAAAAAATAGTTTTTTGATTCTGTCACTATTCCTTTCAAGTCTCTTTCTTCCTCAATCTTCTTTTTCAAAGTTAATGTCTTAAACAAGATGTGTACATTTTGTCCCATCTATTCTAGTCTAGACACCCTACAAAATGCTCATCATTTGACTTAAACCATTATGGCAGGACTCACTCTTTCTTTTCATACCAGCTAATCACTTCATCTCAATGGTCATCAGTTGAACCTTTGTTTGGATTCATGTCATTTCTGCTACCTCTGAGGCACTGTAGTTAACGTTGATAGGGAGACAAAGATGCATGCACAGAAGTCTGCCTGACAATTCCCCTTCTTCATACTTCATAGTCCAAGTTTCAGAAATCAACATTCTTCATGTGTTTTCTCAAGCCCCTTATCACATTTTGCTGCCTCCACTTTCTTCATGTTGAAGCTTATATTTTCTTACCAATGTTCTTTGATGGGAGTTCAATTACTCCCCAAAATAAAGTACTTCGCCCACGTGCTAGGTGAAAACTAAATCATTGTTGACTCAGAGAATGAATTAATTTCCATATTTAGCCTTATGCCTTTTTCTCTGGTCTCATATTTCTTATAATTGGCTGATTTTTTTATTTTAGATATTTAAATATTTAAAACCTGGCTTAGATTTCCAGAAGTAGCCAAGATGGAGTAAACCCACTACCGCTTCTCTCTTTCGTTGATTATACCTAAAAGCTCTGGTTGAAAGGAGGAAAGTTCTGAGGACTCTGAAAAGTCATATTGGAGAGGGATGCTGTATCCTAAAGAATGAGTCATAACAAGCATAGTTTTCCTGTTTTAATAATTACAGTTTTGTCCTTCAATTCAATGGCACCTCAGTCACAGAGTTGCCCTGCAGCACTGGGAATGACAGTGCAGATATCTGAAACCAGTCTTTCTGGTCATAGGAACTGAAAAGGTGGGCCTATGACCCAATGACAGTGGAGGAATGCCATCACTTTCTTCTGTTTTCTCACAACTTTGCCTCAAAGGCAGACCCAGTCAAGCTGAACTACATGGTGAGAGAGGATTTTGAGTGTATCCACCATAAAGGAATGACAAAAGTTTAAGGTGACAAATATGCTATTACCCTGATTTGATCATAACCCAATGTATAAATGAGTCAAACAGTACACTAGACCCCATACTCATATACATTTATTATGTGCCAATCAAAAAATAAAACACTAAGAAATTCTTTTTATCCTAATAGCATGTAAAGGGGGAAAGCATATAACTGTACTTTCCCTTTTAATCTAGATACATATATATCCCTTATGAAACTTTGAAAATATTTTTGTGTCATCTTTCAAAATTTCCTCTTTTGTTTCTTTATTCTCACTTTCCAAAACTCTTTTTAACTGCATTTTGAGCTTCCTGGGTTGGTCTTCCAGTATGTATTTTCTCATAGATTTCAATGGCATAGAGTTTGTATGTTATTTTTGTTATTTTCATTTGCTTGTTTTCTCTTACTAGATTTCCCTAATTTGTCCCCAAACCTTAAGTTGTGTTGTTTGTTTTCATTTTTAGCTCTTATAATTTGTTTTCCTTAAGTTTCTTTCATCTGCTTTCAGTTTGTTTTGGCTTCTTTGGTTGAGTTCTGTTCTTGCATTATCAATGGGATGTTCTCAAATAGCTCCAGGATACTAATTAGTGTCTTGTTATTGGATATTTTCTGCTAATTTGTAGAAAATTTCTTTCTGTTATTTGAGTTTTCTATTTGTGGTCATTCCTTTTTCTGTTTTTCTTTATTTATCTCACTTTCATGTTTCAGACTTGATTTAGCTAGTCTAGAAAAGACCATTTTTATTCTTCAAACTTTGTATCAAAATACTTTGCTTTAAATCTCTAAATTCTGCACTTACTCTGTGAACATCATTATATTTTTTTTCTGAAAAGCTACATGTTTTTTTTTTTTAACTTGAGTTGGGAGATAAAGCTAATGACAGGCATTCTGTATGTTGGGAGTTGGAAATAAAGATAGAGCCATTAACCTTTTTCCATACAGATTTTAATTAATGACCTTCTGCATTAGTTATCTATTGCTGCCATAACAAATCACCAAATGCTTAACAACCTAAAACTACACAAATGTATGTTCTCAGAAGTCCAAGTGGACTCAGGTGGGTTCTCTCTTTATAGGCTCATCATGCTGTGTCAAGGTATTGGCAGGGCTCCATTCCTTACCGGACACTGGGGGGGGGGGGGGTCTACTTCCAAACCCCTTCTAAGTATGTTGGCTGAGTTCCACCCCTTCACCTGCAGGAATGAGACTCCACTTCCTTTCTGTCTGGGGGCTGGGGCAGGTTTTACTCCTGTATTTCTCCTTATGTTTTCCTTGCAGCCAGTAGGTTGAGTCTGTTTTATGCCTCAAATCTCTCTAACTTTTCCTTCTTCCCTATTTTTCTCACTTCAGAAAGAGAAAGGTCTTAGCTTTTAAAGTCTCCTATGATTACATTGGGTCCACCCAGATAATCTAGGATAATTTTCCTATTTTAAGATCTGGAAGATTAATTGCAGCTGCAAAGTTCCATTAGCCATGGTAACTTATTCACAGATCCTAGGGATTAGTGTATGAATATTTTTAAGGAACTGTTCTGATTAGTCAACCTCATTTTAGTTCCATCTCTTGTTTCCACATTCTATTACAATTGAAAAATCTATAGGATTTTGCCTCAAGTTCGGCCCACTCCATACATATTCTAGGTAATAGTCACAAAAGAACAAGAATCTGACTAGAATTAGACTACTTGTCAGTAATACCAGGTGCTAAATGTAATAGAAAAATGACTTCACAATTTTGAAGGAAAATTATTTTCAATTTAGAATTCTAAATGCCAAAGACTGAACCAGTGTTGAGTGTCAAATATAAATATTCTTAAGCAACCAAGGACTGAAAATCTATGTCCCAGGTACTCTATTTTAGGATATTGCTTTCAAATGTAACCCAACCAAATAAAGACATAAACCAAGCAAGAAGAGACATGAGAGACAGGAAAGAGTTTAACCAATGCAAAAGATAGTGAAAAAAAATCCTATAAAACTGTATGTCCAATGAACCCAACAAAGCAATCCTTTCATACTGGAGTTCGAATGTTAAGAGATTCAAAACAGATATCCAGGAAAAATGAATTCTATCAATGTGATAGTATCTTTGAGAAATTTTAGGAATTCAGAAATGCAATCAAGACAAAAAAAATTTGAAGAAAAATAAGTAAAGCAATTAGTAACTCCAGGAAAAACAAAAAGTGTCAGGAAAGAAATTAATCACAGGTTTGTTTCTTGGAAGTGCTGTGAATAATACTTACAATCATAATATAAGTATGGCTTATTTGTTTTTTAAAGTGCATAGTTATTCTAAATAAAAGCATCAAAAAATTAATTATAATTTGGGAGCTGAATATGGATAAAATCAGCAACAATGTAAAAATAAGCAAATAAGCCAAGAGGTAGAGCCAGGAAAGGAGACTTTACAGGAAGAGAAAAGACACCAATGCTCTTATTTTACAAAGTGCAGAGTTCAAAGACACTGCCCACAATTAACAGAGCATAAGATAGAGCTCTTGGTATTTTATTTGTCACTGCAAAATTTATTAATAGACTTAATAGAGAAACTAAAAACTAAATATTAATAAAGAAATTAAAAATGCAAAGATGAAGTGAGAGCAAGAGACCTCCTTAGGTCTCTCATACTGAAATACACCTTGGTGGGTATGCTAAGAATACAATGCCTGGCCACTCCTCACCAAACTGTATCTCAGACTGCGTTTGCAGTGAGCAACCTTAAAGAATGAGGCAATATCTTCCCACAGGTCAAAGAGCAGACTTGTTTACTGCTGGTTATAAAACAGTTACCTCTCTGAACTCAGGGATGCCACCCTGTCACATAGTCCACTGCATGTGTAGGCCTTCAACTGGACCTTCCTTGTCACCTCTGTGGAACTTGAGGGGATGAGGGAGCCAATACAAACACAGAGATGCACAGGCTACTAGCTGTGCTGCCAGTAGGACATCAGCTTTCTCTGACTTAAGAGCATCTGTGAAACAGAAGCAGATTAATTTACTCACTTGTCAGTAGTATAAATTCAAATCCCTGACCCCAGTAGAGACCTCCATCAGGAGAACTAAAAACAGAAACAAGTAAATGTTTGCCTTTGTACTAGAGTAGAGGGTGGAGGCCAGGCAGAGAATCATTACTTTTCATACAAGACCTTTTTACTGTTTGACTTTTTAAAACTGTATATGTATATTACCTTGATTTAAAAATATATGTTTATACAGTCATGTGTTACTTAAGGACAGGAATATATTCTGAGAAATGTGTTGTTAGATGATTTCATCATTGTGCAAACACAGAACGTGCTTACACAATCTAAGACAGCTAGCACATCACTGGGTCATGACTTATGGGATCATTGTTCTGAGGCATATGACTGTATTTTTAAAAAGACAATTCCAAATTTCACTATTTTCAATTACATCGAGTCAAATTTGAGATTTGTTTTAACAAAGAGAATACAGCAAAAGTGATACTATGCAATGTTCAACCCTGCTTTTTAAGGAATCTTCAGCGCCTACTTAGAACTTTTAGCCCTTGAACTCAGCCATGGTATGGTGAGGGCCAGAATATATGGAACAGCCAGCTGGAGGCTTCCTGGTCAACAGCCCAGTTGAATTCCTGGTCAACATACAGCACCAACAATTAGCCAAGTGATAGAGACACTCCAACCCAATTGAACGTCCAGTTGACTTCAGCCCCCATCAAATAATCACAGAGCAGAACTGCCTAACTGATCGCAATTAGTACATACAACACGAGAGGTAATAAATCATTCTTGTTGTTTTAAGCTACTGGACTTTGCAGTTGTTTATTATGCAGTAAGAGATAGCCAAAATAGTATCTATTTGATGTACTTAATCTATGTAATAGAGTAAAGGCATATGAATTAAAATTTTATCCCTCAAATTGCCCATTTACCCAAATATCTATTTCTAATCTTTTGTAACTTTTGGCTCTTGATCAGTCATAAAAAACTTATTTCCTTTACAAACAGCCATTACTGAGGCATATGTCTTCTCTCTTTTTTAAATAATTCATTGTTTTTCTAAAAATAGATCTGCCACCTGTGTAACACTATTAGAAAAATTTGCTTTTGAGGGACAAAAATAACTACTCACAGTTTACTCTGTTGTGTCTTATTAGGAATGTTTACTTTGCCAAGAATCTTACCAAGACTCTGATTTTCATTCTAATTAACTGATTAACTTTTGAGCACACATAAACACAAAGTTTTTAAAAATTGCTTTCACCTGCAAAAGTATGCATTGAGTTACAACAAATACTTAAGATGATATTCAGATGTATGCCCTATGTCACTCAGTGATCTTAGTTATACTTTGGATCTTTTCACTCATATGAAATATATTAACTTTAGAAGAAGTGAGAACCCTGTATTTTATTTGTAATCCTGGCCCTCCAAGTCTTTTGCCTCTGAACTTTACTTTGACTAAGCCTGCTCTCTACTCTCATTGTTCTTGCTCCTTTCTCCTGCATGTTCTCCCAGTCCTTAAATCGCTTCTTGTAAAACTTGTTACTCTTTCTTATCTGTTCTTCACAACCAGCCATTTCAGTGGATCTACAGAAGCATTATCAGGCCTCTTGATCCTGGGCTGGGTTATACCTATGGCATCTGAGCATGATTAGAGGAAATCACTATGAAATTTGTTGCATTAAGATTCAGTCCAGCATCAACTGAGATCTTATTGCTATTGAGCAATATTTTCTCATCTTGAGTCTGTTACTTTTTTCCCCCTCAATACTGTTTTTAACTTTTACTTCTCAAGTCCCCAACTTACCTGTAGCTAACCTGACCCTTAGTCCATGATCTCATCCCATCGTGTGATCCAGCTTCTGTTCTTTGCTTGTGTTAATATTAGGAAGAAATGTCTATTCTGTTTTCCAAATTAAACTCTTCAAATGCTATTCCTTAATTATAGCCTCTTTTGTAAGGAACTCTCCATTGAATCTTTGTATTGGATTCACCAACATACCCAAGGCCTTTCATGAACTTATGACCTTTTTGTGTCTCTCATGGCCTGCCCGCTTCCATAATAATATATTAAAATTTATGTTTCTTTAGGTCTTATTAGTGTCACATTAACAATAATAATCTAATTTCTCCAACTTGTAAGCCAACTACTCTACTACTTCCTTTATTCCCCAGTGTTCTCTGTGCATACTTCTGGACTCCAGAAACATACTGTAATTTTACATTTTCTAGTAGACAGTTCTCTTTCTACCTATTTAAGTTATACCTTTTTCTCTTCTATGACTGTTGTTTTAATGAAATTAGGAGGAAGAAAAGATAAATCCATATAATATGTCTGCTTGAGCTGGAACTTATTGTGCTGGTCTTATTTTATGCATGCATAGATATCTCTGTAGCTTGTAATTTAAGGTTTTAATTTTTTTTTTTTCAATTCCTGGAATTCTCCCTGTTTCCCCCACACACACACACGTATTGCAGGTTTTCCTCAAATACCTGTGATTGTTTCTTCTTCACAAATAATAAGGTAATCAAAAGGCTGACCAGATGTGCTACATGAGTAAAGGACCTTGTTGACTGGCAGGCTTCAATTCAAATTGAGAGGAAACCTAGATATTATGCTTCTTCTTTAAAGCTGCAGCTCAGGTTGATCAGATATCTCTTGACCAAATTTGCCTTCAGAATATTCTAGACTATAGTTTCTTTCACTCAGTTCATCACTTACCACTCTGCCCTCAACTTTATTATTTCAAGGATTTTTTAAATGTCATTTCCACTGACTATCCCTTCTCCAGTTCATTATTTCTGTTGAATAATAAATCACTTCTTTATTACTATTTCTGTAATTAGGTCATAGGAGGGAGAGTTAATAAACTTGTCTTTAGTCTGATATTAGAAACTCAAATCCAATTTTTTGTTTTTGTGAGAGATTTTTTGACATGTGAATCTCACAGCACCTCTCCTTCTTCCCTCAGTTGCCACTCTGGTTCTAGAATTTCACTGACTTCTGATCATTAGCCTATTAAGAGCAATGGAATCATTGATCTTAGTATTAACAGATTGATCTAGTTCAGTCTTATCTTCCTGTGCTAAGTAATTTATCCCCAGAATGTTGAGAATATAGGAAGATTTCCTGTTCATTAATATCTCTATCCTCACATGGTCTTAGGATCTTGGTCCCCAGCAACAGCAACCTGAACCTGCTTTAACCATTTGTAGACATTTATTTATTTCCACCTCCTCTGAAGTAACAGCCCTTTATTCCCCCAAATCTTGGTAATTCAATATCCTGAATAGTATCCTGACCTTTCTCACCCTTCTCTTTAGATCACAGGTGATTATTTTGTACTGTGTACATCTAGATAGAAAAACAGAAGGCAAATAGACAGAAAATAGGGCACTAAGGAACTCACTGGAACAAGCAGTTCTGAGTGTTCTCTCTCCTACCTCCAGGATCTCATTAAAAGTCAAGGAAGAAGTACTTAAGAAAAACACAATTAAAGATATAAATCACTTAATTACTTAATAGTTTATTATGTATGATAATAGGAGTTTCCTACATAACAGATCTCATGCAGTCCCTATAAATTTGTGATGATATTCAACTCTTGGTCATACACAACTCAAACATGTAAAGAATATTACCCTGGATTGACATTTAATATGGTGTGATATTTTGAGGTTGCAAATCAGTGAGGTATAAATTACTCTGATAAGAGGTTGCTGAAGTTGATTTTCTAGAACATTGTACATTTAGGTTTTACAATACTCATAATTTTTAAAAAACTCTCCAATTTTATTGCTGTCCCATCATTTTTAAAAAGTCACCTTATTAGGACATTTTTTCTATTTGTTAACTGCTCATCATGAAAGCTTTTGTAAAAGTCTGAGAGTATTTTATTTTTAAAAAACTCAATGCAATTTTTGGTGTCATGATTTGGTATAGTTAACATTTTTTTTCTTGATCTTATCAACATAAAGAAAATTATTTGATTCCTTAATATATAGAAACACATTTTGATGCAAAAATATCTTGAATATACAACTGCCAAAAAACTAAAATAAGCAAAACAAACTAATTTTAAGGAGAGATTTATGATTCAAACCTCAAGAATTCACCCAGTCATAAATCAATTATTTGTACCTGAAATTTCCATATAAAATACTGTATCATCAGTTAACATCTGGACTTCTTTATTTCAGATGTGCATAATGCCACCAAAACACCAGAATTTCTGCTGTTAAGTCTTCAATGTCCTTTCCAATAAATGATGCTGGGATAACTGAATAACCAAAAGAGAAGGAATAGAGCTGGACACCTATCCCATACCATAAAAGAATTTAATTCAAAAAGTATCATAGAATCAAATATAGGAGATAAACTCTAGAACTCTTGGGATAAATCAGTTAATATTCATAACAATGTGATAGGCAGTGGTTTCATAGATATAGCACAAAGAGCACAAGCAGAAGCATTTTAAAAAGTAGCTTGGAAATAAATTTTTCAATAAATCTAGTAAAAAAAAAAAAGGTAGATTGGATTTCATCAAAATTAAGCATTATCATGCTTCAGAGGATACCAAGAAAATAGATGGGAAGAAAATATGCAAATAATCTGATAAGGGAATTGTATTCAAAATAAGTAACTTTTACTTAACAATTAAAAATTCCCCAAATCCCAATAAATAAATGAGAAAAAGCACAAGAATATACATTTCTCCAAAGAAATATGCAAATGGCCAGATAGCTCATGAAAAGATTCTTAGTTTCTCTAGTCATTAAGAAAATGCAAATCAAAACCACAATGAGGTACTGCATCCAAACCACTAGGATTACTGAAATTAGAAAAAAAAAAAGACAAGTGTTGGGGAGCATGAAGAGAATCTGGAGCCCTCATACATTGTTAATAAGAATGTAAATAGTGCAGCCACTTTGGTAAACAGTCCCCCCAAATATTAAATATGTAGTTACCATGAGATGCAAAAATTCCACCCCCATTATATATACAAGAGAAATAAAAATATGTGTCCATTTAAAAATTTGTACACAAATGTTCATAGCCAATTATAAAGAGCCCCAAGTGGCAACAATTTAAAGTCCATCAAAAGATGAATGTATAAACAGAATGTGACAAATCCACACCATGGAGTATTATTTGGCAATAAAAAAGTATGAAGCACTAGTGGAAACTACAATATAGATGAACCTTGAGGACATTATGCCAACTAAAAGAAACCACACACCTAAGGTGATATATTGTATGATTCCTTTTTATTCATTGTTTCAAAACAGGCAATTTCCTAGAGATAGGAAGTAACAGTGACTGCTAAGATACAGGGAGAAGGAAAGAGGTATAGTTTCTTTTAAGTGAGATGAAACTATTCTAAAATTAGGTGGTGATGATAGTTGCGCAGTTTTGAAAATACACTAAAAACAATGAATTGTATGCTTTTCAAAAGATTAAATTAATGGTATTTGAATTATATCTCATTAAATCTGTCAGTTTTTTAAAAACTTAGTTGTGGGTATCATTCCTTTGGAGTATTTCTGTAATTATATATTCACTATGTGTATCCTTTCTTAAATGTTGACTCTTCTAACTAAACTTCTGGATGTTAAAATTGAAGTTTCAATTAATCATCAACTAATAAAAGATGAAGGGGTTCGTTGTGAGTTGCTGGATCCTGATATGCAAATTTTCAAAGGAAGTTTCCAAGAATTTCTTTTTTATCTCGTGAACCTACTTGTGAACTTTGAAATATTAAGGCACAAGAGGTGGAAAAGAGGATCCTATGAGAAGGATTGATTGAGATATGCCTAAAGAAAGCTCCAATTTGAGTCTTTTCCTCTGACTTGGGATCTCTAACTTGGGAAAGGTAAATGATGCCACAAGTCCTCTGGAGGGAGTCCCTGGGGCTACTAGAAGAGCTTGCTGGCCAACAGCCTACAATGGAGGGCCCTGCACATGAAGGTCTGAGCTTCTCAGGAAATTCAGAGAGTGAAAGTCGAACTATACATGGGTGACATTCAGGAGAGAAAGAAGGCACTTCCTGGGTTTGTTGGGAGCAAATGGAGGAACAGATAACTCCCTGGAAAGAAAGTAATTGAGCAGATACTAAGTCATTTTGGGTTTCGTCCACGGGAACAACTTTTAGGTACCAAAGGGCCCAGAGCAGAAAACTGGAATTGTGTGTGTGCAGAAGGAACTGAAAAGTTACAACAGGACAACCTTCCCGGATCAAAAGGACTACTGAGAAGAGAGCCAGTAAGCACATTCTGCAGCCTCCAAGAAAGTTTTCCACAGAGAATGGGACAGCTAAAAACATAAGCAGCCCCAGAAAGTGAGAAGGCAGCTCACTACAGTCCAGGAAGACCTACCCCACGTCCACCTCTTTCTTCACTACTCCCTATTATCTCTCCATCCCTGGGGGAGTTAAAAATCAGTTAGCAAGAGGGATTGGTAAGGCAAGAAAAATAAGTAAGAACCAACGTCACCCCCTCCACTTTCCCACTAGAATCTTCTAGTCTAGGTCTGACTCAACATGGTAGTGACAACTGGAGGGTCAATGAAAATAAAGGCATCGTCAGATTTGGTCTTTAGTTATTGTTCAATATCGCACCCTGTGGCTGGCTCACAGTAAGTATCCAAACAATATTTTTCAAAATTGATTAAACTATATAAAGAACAAATCACCAGAAGAAAGCTCCAGATTCTCCGCACTCGCGATGTGTCTGTCTGTCCCAGGTGTATTCTTGTCCCTGCCTCTGGACTCATCAACAAAAGACCACTGAAGGGAATCCTCCCAGGAAAACTCACATCCCCAGAAATATCTTAATTGATTATGTACAGCACAAGATATAACTTGACCAAAACTTTCTCCAGGGACCACTGTCACAGAGGAATAGGGTACATTCTTGAACCAAGATCTCTCCGTTTTCAAACAATTATGATTTAGACAATCCAGGAGATACAAAAAACTTTAAAGATCAGCCTAGTCCATCCCTCTTCATTTACAGATATTTAAGTCCTCTGAGAAATGTGGGGAAAAGTAAAGAATGCTTACTTATTTCCAAATACAAGATATGAGAAACACATGAGAAAGACGTGATCAATGGCAAGTGACAAGGCTGGTTTGTGGGGCTTTATTGGTGAAACAATTTGATGTCTTTTTTTTTTCAAATTATTTAAAATGTTTATATTTAATACACATTTCCTGTAAATTCAGAAAAGTATGGAGTAAAAAAGTAAAAATTTAAATTAAATTTAAAAATTCAAACTAGAAATCAGCCATAATACCTTCATCAAAAAACACCCACTGTGGTTCAGTGGAGAGTAAGTGCTTACCACGTCAGAGGCCCTGGGTTCAGTCCCAGAGAAAAGAAAGGGGGCAAAAGAGGGAGAGAGAGAGGAAGAAAGGAAGGAGAAAAGGAGGGAAGGAAGGGGTTATAAAGACATGTCATTATTTTACTATAGCCCATGTTATTACTAAAAACAATAACACCTACATTTACAGAACACCGTAACTGCAGAATTCATTAACTTAGATTGAAGTGGACAGGTCTACCAAGCAATCAAGATCCTCAGGTTGTCAGGTTGACTGCCATGATCTGCTCTAATGGCCAAAACAATTATTTCTGTAGCCCAGGCAGAACCTAAGGCATAAGACTAGTTAACTGGTATATAAAACCACAATCTCATTTTTTGAATAATGGCTTTATTGAAATATAATTCATATAGCATAGAATTCACCCAATTAAAGTATACAAGTTGGTGGACTTTAATGTATTCAGAGAGTAGTTCAATCAGTCTCACTATATTTAATTTTAGAGCACTTTCATCAGCCCAATAAGAAACCCCATATTTGTTAGCAGTCATTTCCTATTCTCTTCTCCTCTTAGCCGTGGGCAAACACTGGTCCATTTTCTGTCTCGATAGATTTGTGTGTTTTTTCTTTCACTTAGCCTAATATTTTCTAGTTCCATCCATTTTGTAGCATGTATCTTTTCTATGGATATATCACATTTTTTGTGTGCATTTATCAGGGATGGATAGTTTGATAGTTTCCATTTGGGGGCTATTATGAATAGTGTGAATATAAACACTAGTATATAAATTTTTGTGTGCACCTATGTTTCAATTTTCATTTCTTCCTTTGGGAGAATGTGTGTGTGTATGTGTGTGTGTGTGTGTGTGTGTGTACTTTCTCACATTTAGTATCTATAATTTTTTGTATATATGAAATTGCTGGTATGAATAATACCATCCCAAATATGTCCATAAAACCTGTGAATTTTACTTTATATAACAAAAAAAATTTGTAAATGTGGCTAAGTTAATAAATATATAGCATTGGGGAGATTACCCTGGGTTCTTCTCATTAGCTTCAAGTAATTAAAACTGAATTTATATTCAGGACATAGGAGTCAGAGCCACAGAAGAGTCAATGTGATGTATTTGTAAGGTGAAGGGAAAGGCCACAAGCCACTAGATCCTGCAAAGGGCAAGGACATCACTTCTTTCAAAGAATGAAAAGGAATCAACCCTGCCGTACTCCTTGATTTAACCTAGTGAACCTGTCTTCATATTTCTGATATACCAAACAGTAAAAGAACAGATTTGTGTTTTCTTCAGCCATTAAGTTTGTAGTAGTTATTACAGGAGCAACAAGGGGTTGCAGGGGGAGTAATTCTTGGGATTATGTGGAAACACTATGCTTAACATTTTGAGGAATGTTCGGGCTTTTTCCAAGTGACTACATTACAAGCCCACCAGTAATGTGTGAGAGCTTCAGTTTCTCCACATCCTTGCCAACACTTGTTATTCTCTGCCTTTTGTTTTAGTCATCCCAGTGGTATACTTAGGTTTGTGGTCAATTTTAAATTACTTTTTATATGTAGCATGAGGTAGGCATTAAAATTCATTTTTTCAGTTGCCTGTTGATATGCAGTTATTCCAGTACCATTTTGTTGACAAAACCATTCTTTTTCTATTGAATTATCTCCACATTGTTGGATATCAATT
Organism: Glaucomys volans; assembly: GCA_020662805.1. Lineage (NCBI taxonomy): Eukaryota > Metazoa > Chordata > Mammalia > Rodentia > Sciuridae > Glaucomys > Glaucomys volans. Next base: position 327,768 of record JAJEJO010003473.1, on the reverse strand, counting down.
GATCATAAATGGAATCTCAATACAAATTCATTGACCTACAGGGCTCTCTTTATGTTCGTACCACAGTATTTTGATTACTACAGCTTTGTGGTTTTGAAATCAGTCGTTTTAACTATTCCAACTTAGTTGCACAGTTTTTCAAGATTGATTTGACTATGCTGGATCTCATGCACTTCCATATGAATTTTAGGATTATCCTGTTCATTTTGGAAAAAACAAAAATAAATCATCTTGGATTTTGATTGGGTTTGCATTGCCTCTGTGGACTAATTTGGCAAGAACTTCCAGCAGAACCATATTAAATCTTCTAATCCAGTAGCATAGGTTGTCCTTCCAACTTTTAGGTTTTTTTATATACATCTTTCAATGAAATCTTATAGTTGTTGATAGAAAGGTCTTCTATTGCTTTTATTAAACATGTGTCTCATTTCTAGTGTTATGGTAAATGGAATTGTTTTCTTAAATTTTTCAGACAATCCACAAACCAAATTTAAATAACTTTACCTTTTTATGATATAAACTATTGTTGAGATTTTTCCTCTTTATTATTTCTCCATCCATTATACAATTCATATTAGTTTTTTCTTGCTCTAAAATTTAAAACTACTTTTATATTTTAATGTAAAGCATTTTCTTCTACAATGTATGTCTTTAGAGAATCATTGAGTTTTTTTTTTTTCCCAGATGACTCAGAATAAAAAGGCATATTGTTGACCATATAGACCAAACTATTCACATCCCAGGTGAGGACCAGGCAGATTGTCTGGAATGTATGGAAGAAATGATTCTTCTGACTCCTTACTTAGATCTTCTTTCTTTTTATAAAACTAAGACTCTTTTATTTGTCTTTTAAATTCTTATAGAATGAGAAGCATACCAAGTTAAGTGCCTTTGAGCAGTACCCAGCACAACACATAGATGTTTTAAATGGGTTCATTCCATTATGTCAACTAAGGCATAGGACCCCTCGTCCTGTGACTGGAGGAACTCCATTTTATGAAACTCCTATTTTAAGACTTTCTCACATTAATTAGTATCTACGAGACTTGTGATGCACTTTTTTCCTTTCATTTTTGCAAAGTAATTATATATGCAGTATGACTTGGGAAAGGAGATAACACCAGCTCTGTCCTCAAAGCTTTTAGGATGGTAATATTCAGATTTGTGGGTATTGTAGTTCTTTTTGATTGCAGAGTTCAAAAAGTTTCATACATCTTTTTGTGGTGATAAGAACCATAAATTATCTTTGATTTAATGACTGCCTACAGTTGCAATGGCGGTACCTAATGGCAGCAATTGACTATGCTTACCTCAATTATTCAAATGCAGGATTATATCTGTAGAGTAAATCGAAAAAGATGCCATGCCAGCTGGAATAGTTGGTATGAAGTGTAATTTTACCCAGGGGAGGGGAATTGATTCAGACTTATAGAAGAAAAGTTGAGGGGGAATGATGTTTTTAAATGTGCAATTAAACAACTTAGGTGGAGACCAGCCCCCAAAATAGTCTTTTAGTGTGTTTATTAGAAATAGTTTCCTAATTCAGTGTATGAAATTCAGAAGTGTAAGACAGTACCATGCAATATCAGCTATATAACAGAGTAGAATGTTCCAGTGACAGAGAAGCATAAATAAATGGCCTCTATGAACCCAAATATATTGAGTTATTAAATAATCCAGACAAATACATAAAAGCTCTTTGCCTATAGAAACAAATCCTTCTAGCACAGCAATAGCACTTACCACCCACTGCTGAATCACCAGAGGGCTTTCACATCCATTTTCTGGGATTACTTAAAAAACCAAGCAGGTGCCAACACCTCTGCCACTGGAAGAGCATACATGGGCAAACTGAGTCATAAGTTTACAATTCTTAAGATTTACTTGTGATCACTGACAGTTTTCTAAACAGTGGCCTCAATACTCACAGAGAAAGAAAGAGAGAGAGAGAGATTTCAGGATATATAGGTCGAAACCCACAATCCATTTACGCAGATAGCTGAGCAATTTCAGGTCCTTCTGCTTTTCCCATCTTTCTAGCAGAAAGCATATTTACTAGTTGATTGAAGAGCTAATGATGGTCTGAGTTGCCCACCTGGGGAATTTAGTAAGAAATGTGTACATTTTTCTTAGTTTATTGACTCTTGCACATTATTTACATATGAAAGTGCAGGTTAAAGAGGGAAAGATGGATGTAGAAGGCATGATATGAGTTACTGGATCAACGCCTCCTCATCTCTGGCCAAGCTATGTAAAAAGAGCATTTCAAAATGTTCCTTAAAGGGAATATTTTTGAGTTCTAAACAGAATTTTCCAAACTGGAGAGCATGCCACTTATGAAATAGTCTAAAGGAGCAAGGCATAGAGAAATATATCTAAAGAGAAGGGCAACTTAGTCTACATTCAAACCTAAAACTGACCTAGCAGACTCGCTTTAAGCCCCTCAAATTACAAAAATTGCTATTTAATTTCTCTTACAGTTATACAACATTCAAACAGTGCCACAATGAACTAAGATGCACTATTTATTGAGCATCTATAAATAGACAATTATATGATTTGGTATCACTGCCTTTGAGACTCAATCATGAGAGAACTAAGATTATTACTCTATTTTAAACTACAATAGACAGATGGCCCCAATATCCATCCTTTCCTCTTACAGACTCAATATGCCTGGATTATAGACAATTAATGGCATTGAAAGCTGAAGGTATGGCCATTAATGGCACATGGGGGTTGGATTTTGTAACTATTACTGATCATTTCTTGTCATCTAACTGCATTTTAAAATGTCTTAACCAGTTGTTTTTGTTTTGATGCACATTCTTCAAAAGAAAGATTTTATTTCTGTAAACAGAAATTTGTGAAGCATGGAATTCTAAGAAAGTTACTATTTTTACTGTTGCAAGTACCAGCTGCCAGGTAACTGCACATAGGCATCTTGTACAAAAACTAGAGCTGAAATAAGAGCAGTTTCTAGCCTTCCCTTTTTTTCCTCATTCCAACTGGATGCCTGTTGATTTCAGTATGGGTTTCTAACGAAAATCCCGATGGCCATGAGAGTGAATTAGCAGTAAGCAGATTACATCAAAATAACAGACATTCTTCCAGTGTACTGATTAGTACCACGGAGGATATATATTTACTCCCCTCAACACATATGCAGGTTTTCTCTTTTCTGGTTAGTTGAAAAATTTTTTTACCTAGGTATTATGGGAATATAACTTAGTTTGATTTATTTTCCTCTGTGGGTGGCCATTGCCTAATGCAAAATTGGTTTCACTCCACCCACAAATCAGCATATTGCCTTGTCATGATTTAAATCATCAAACAAGCTTTCTTCATTCTCCTCCTATCCAAGCTCCAGGGACACTTTGTCCAGGGATAATAGCTCCTGACTATGAAAAGAGATCTATGCCCTGAAGAGATGGCAATAAGGGCATTTTCAATAGCACATTCCTTCAAAGTCCTAGCTAATTACCATTTTAGTAATATTTGCAGAACACCAGCAAAGTAGATAATATCACCATTGCACTTTACAGATGAGGAAACCAACAAAGCATAACTATATGACTCACCCAAGGTCAGGGTGTGCAACTGGGACTCTCTAACACCACTGTGCTTCCTGGGAGTATTAACATACACAGTATCACACTCTAGTACTGGGTTCACTGGATTTTTCCGTAACCTATGTTAATGCTAAGTTAATATTCTAAAGAGTATTTTATTGCTTACAGGTGAGAAACTTACAGGTGTGGATTAGGTTGGCAGAGGAATATTGAGATAAAGTGGATCTCTAAAATTTGAACTTATAAGTGACATTTCTAAGGCTACTTGTTTTGCTAACATATAACTGGTTTGCAGATTGTGCCAAAGTGCCATATTCCCTTTCCTCTTCAAGTGAAGTAATTACTTCTGGGTTCTCATTTTGAAAGCATAATGTTTCTTCCATAAAGCACACAAGCAAGTGCCTCATTTTTCTCCTTCTACCTTAGAGCCATTAATGTTCCAGAAAGAAATGACTTTGCTCGAAATAGCCAAAAACAAATGTTCCTTTTTTTTTCATTAAAATTAATTTTAAATTTAAAAAAGTTAAAGGTTTTGAACAGTCGTCTGGATCAGCCTTAAAAACAGAGTTATCAGTTTTGCACAGTATGTAGAGTTATTTAGGAATTCAACCTGACTTTGTCCTGCTTCACTGAAAGTAGAACCTAGAGTCTTTTTAGAGTGACAGTGTCATGCTTTTACAATGGGTCTCGACAATGAACTTGGGCTTCTTGCAAGCATGTCATCTTAATAATACCTACATTCAGGGGCAATTTCAAAACCAAGAGACCAAAATCCTATCACAGACATGAATCATAGGATCCTCCCATCATTTCTAAGACGTATATATGAAGACAGATAACTATCATTTTGTAGAGGATAATTGGCTGGTGGCAATTCTCCTAAGTGATGGAAAGAATGAGTCTCTAGGTGTCTGCGTCTATGTTACATCATCCCACCACTTCACTTCTTGGATGTCAACCCTATGATTCAAAGAGAAAGAAACCTGAGCTGATTGAGGAGTTTCTTGTCTATCCTTTAGTACCACATTATCAAAGCTGTTTCATGTCTATTCTTCCTTCATATGATTTCTTTAATTACCTGCCTTCTACAGCTTTACCACTAAGGAATTTTACTTAAACAAGAAAAATATTGGAGGACTGGGGATATAGCTCAGTGATGGAACACTTGCCTAGCATATGTGGGGCCCTGTGTTGATCCACAGCACCGCAAACTAAAATAAGAAGAAAAAGAAAATGGATCCAAAAGTAAGATTTAAAATCAACTGCCTCAAAAAAAAAAAAAAAAAGCCTCAGTGAAGAGTCTGTTCAGGTGTGACTATTCAACTATAACAAAAAAATTTCCATTTTAGATCCCACTCAAAGAAGTTTCCTCAATTTATAATTGTTGACATTAAAAAAATCACCTTTTAACATATAAAGATATTTATTCTTGGGCTGGGGATACAGCTCAGTTGGTAGAGTGCTTGCAAGCACAAGGGCCTGGGTTCAATCCTCAGCACTGAAAAAAATATGTACATATATATATTTTATATATATATGTGTATATAGATAGATGATAGATAGATAGATAGATAGATAGATAGATAGATAGATAGATGTGATAGTTTTTTGTCACTGTGACAAACATCTAAGGAAAATGACTTCAAGGACTAAAGATTGATTTTGGTTTGCAGTTTCAGAGGTCTCAGTCCATGCTCTATTGCTCTGGGCCTGAGATGAGGACTGTGTGGCAGAGGAAGGCCACTCAGTTCATGGTAGCCAGGAAGCAGAAGGAGAGAGAGGTACGGGCCAGGAAAAAGATAAACCCTTCTGGGGCATGACCCTAGTGACCTACTTCCTCCAAATAGGTCCCACTGCCTCATTACAATGATGTATCCACTTAGATTGGTTTCCTTCAAGGTCCCAAGATCACTGCTCTAATTCCAAACAGCCCATGGGATGAACACACACTGAGGAGAGGGAAAATAAAATCATTTCATTTTCATAATTACCTCCATATATCATTTCTCCTGCTTTCACCCTAAACCGTTCCTTCTTTCTCCCTTCACCTGAGCAAAGCCCACTATCGCTAGGTATGACCGTGCTGCCCTGCAGAGCAGTAGAGGAGGATTTGGCAGGAGCACAATGTCTCCCTCTCCCCAGAGACTGGCTTCTCAGATTCCACAGAATGCCTGCCTGGGCACACCGGTGTCAGGATCCATGCTCTTGCCTGACCTTTGCTGCTTGACTTCTTTTGATATAATGTTGAGTAAATTCCAAAATTCAGGTGCTTCCATTGTCATCAGTTCACCAACAAGAGCCGACCTACAGATGTTCCAAAGGGCTCACTTCAGTAAAAGTAAAAAGGAGAGAAAACATTTTTTTTTTTTGCCAAGTTTAAGGTTAGCTATCAGTTTTACAAATTATCCTGCAAAAAGCAAAACAAAACAAAAACTGAAAGCTCGGATGGGATTGACATTGGAGAAGAGGGAAAGGAAGACAGGTTTCCTGGTTTTGTTTATGTTTTTGTTTTTCAAAATAAATGAGATTTTTAAATGGTGGAAGAAAATGTGTTATGCTCCAGTTTCTTTGATTCCGTAGACTTTGACCTTAGAATTCTGATAACAATCTTAATGTCTGTAGAACAATGGAACTTCAAAATTAAGTGGAAAAGCGTGCGCAACTGTAATGGTAACCCGTAATCCCTCAGAAGAAATACATGAAACTCAAATAAAAAAGGTTTGAGTGGAAAGTTACAGGAAATTTAGGATGTATGAAAAGAAAGGGACTTTGTTCTGGATCCTCAATATTCAAATCATTTTCTTCGGCTTATAAACAGGTAAAACTATCCACAAATATTTACTTTTCTCCCATTTATGAAGCTTTGAAATATAACTGATAATCACTGTATGCCATGCCATTCTCATATTTAGACACTTATTGTCCATTGTGTCATATTAAAACAAGCACTCCTCTTGAGGGGTAAGAACTTCCTCTAGATTATACAGAAATCCAAAGCTACCCACCTCCTCAGGTCTCTTAACTGTCTCATTCCATGAAGATACGTGTGAAATCACTCAGAGAGATTGAGTCAAGATTTTAAGATTATTTAATTATTTTTAGAATTGATATAAAGCTGGCGATGTTGTTCACATTCTCCAAGGAACTTCCCCATTGCATCGGATCAATTTACACAACCTCCAGGTAGTTTAGCTTTTCAAGTCAAAGAATGTGTTATGAGCTAACAGAAACTGCCAACTGCTTTTCTGTGACACCACAGAACAAACTGCAATATGTGAGTGTGAAACAAAATAACATTGTCACTGTGGCAAGATTTCCAACAGAGAGCAAAACCTCTTTGACATTAATCAATTATCGTGGAGTCCTCACCACAGTGAGTAAAATGAGAGGACAGACTGAGTCATGACTCATTAGTATTTAACTTATTTTAAGCTGACGCAGCCTGGCAGAGAAAACTTTCTTATCAAATGGCCACAGTGGTTATGGAAGACGTGGACTGTATTCCAGCCTCTTGCTTATGGTCTTCCATTTAAATAAGTTTGTCATTTTGGACCTCCCCAGTAAGTTTTCTTTGTGTTCAAGTAAAGAATAAGCTAGAGATCAGTAAACTCTTACCTTTAATACTGAATACAAATCTAGTCATCACAGTAGTCAAACCTTAGAACTCCGTTCCTTTTGTAAATTTGAAGACTCTTAGCTCTTACGAGACCAAGATATCAATAATGAGAATAATCAAGGGATACAAATGCAAGAATGGGAGAGGGTTAATCTCTCAGATGGAGAAGTGAACAAAGGGATTTGGATTAATAAAGTAAATGTCCCTTTAAACTACATCTAATCTTTATAATGATATCTGTAGAAGTTCCTCAATACATGCAGGGATTGAGACAAAGTCTGAAAAACATGACATTTGATACATGCACATCTTTCACACAACACTAAAATGAAGGTCCAGAAATGAAGTGACATCAGAGATTTATTTCCTATTTCACACAAGAGATGACTTTTTTTTTTAATCTAAGAAAGAAGAGTTCATTGGTCATTACTACTCTGGCTTTAAAAATGTATTCTACCTATATTAGCTAAGAGAAATAGTAGAAAAAAAATTTGATGAGTGAAAACAGCAATAACCAAGGAATTCTTACCATATGAGATAAGGTAATGGTCATGAATAAAATGTGAATAATATCCATGAGCAAGGTAGATGATTAATATGTTAACTCACTGGGGATTTACTTATAGCTCCCCTTGGTAAAAAAAAAATAAATTAGTTTAAATGTGCAATGTCCTGTCATAAGAACTATTATTCTTTTTTTAAAAAAATGAATGTTACCAGCCATCCACTAGAGTATCCAAGACCTATGAAATGTACATGTTCATGTCAACATTAAACACCCCAACCCTTACTAACAGACAGCAGTAGCACCAATATAATGAACAGACTTCAGTTTAAAGAGATTATTTTAATTCTCTTAACAAAAAAGGAAAATAGAGACAGTGTATTATATCTCACATAGCTAGCTTACAAAATGCCTTGAACCTAGTAGGAACTCAGTAAAGGTAACTGACTAATCCAGTCTGCTAATGTGATATCCCAGCTGTGGGAGCTGTGTCCACGGCTATGTGATCCTTAACTGGCCTTGTTGCCTTCAGTCTCATTTGCTTTCATTCATCCTCTAGGCTGTAAAATAATCTTTCTGAAAACGAACTCCTATCATGATTGGAAAAAAAAAGAGGCCCACAGAATAAATTCCAACTTTCTCTCTTAGCATATCTCCTCACAAGGACCCTTTATGACTTGGCTCCTATTTACCTAGGCAGCCTTATAACATGATATGTGTGCACTTGTTCCCTACCCTCCGAGAATGCTGAGCAGCCAGCTGTTCCTTGGGTGTGACCTGAAGTGTGGTTCCACACCTCGACCTCTGTAGCATCTACCCATATCCTTCAGTGTTCACCATTTCTGTGAATGCAAACTGTGGGCTTTTGCCTGAAACTCTCTTTCTAATGACTTTCTCTGATGGCCATAGTTCACAGGGAAGCAACTGGGAAAAATCTAAAGTGCTGGAGAATCAACATCTCCTGTGAGCAGCCCTCAACCACAGAATGATTGGTGTTCATGAATAATTCCAAATCATAGTCCACAGGTTCCCCAGGTTCTCCCAAGAGACTGAGACCTAGTTGTCACAGAGGAAATCTGCTACAAACAATCACTCTTCACAGTCATTCTTACCTTCCTGTCTCACTCCCCTCTCCCCTACTAGCGCTTCCTCCCAAATATACTGCTTATATCCAACTTTGTCCCAGAGTCTGCTTCTGAAGAGAGTTCCATTCCACATACCCCTTTAAATATATAATTCCCACTTCTAGAAAATACTCTTCTCTTCCTCTCTATTTACCTGGGAATTCCTAAGTCTCCTTTAAGAAAAAACTTTTCAAACTTTAATGTCATACAAATCACTAGAGATCTTATTAAAATGAAAATCCTGATAGTATTTGTCCATAACAGAACCTGAGATTCTGCAGTTCTTATAGGCTTTCAGACTATGCAAATGCCCTGGTAAAATGACTTGGGTGTGATCTGAGTGTCTCCAAAGGTCTATTATGATTGAAGCCTTTTTTGGCAGGGTGATACTATTTGGGAGATGAGACCTGGTGAGACATCCTTAGGTCTTTCAGGGTGTGCTCTGGGAAGGTAATTCTTGTGGGACTCCTTCATGAGTCTTGAAAGAGGCCTGTTGTAAAAGCCTGAGTTTGGCCACACCCAGGTGTCTTTGCTTCTGGTTCATGATGTAACTACCTGTGTGTTCCTGAATATTCTCCACTCATCTGCCATTTACGATGAGGTCCGCAACTAAGCTGGGTCAGGCACTATGTCCTTGGACCTCTAAAACTGAGCTAAATAATTTTTTTTCTTTACAAGTAATCTGAGTTAGGTGTTTTGTTATAGTGACACAAAGCTGACTAACACACCTGAACAGCAAACCACACTTCAAGAAGCAAATAATTAAGATACAGTTCAAGAAACTTCTCCTTTGGAAGTCCCCAAAACTACCTCATTGTTCTAATGATGAATTATGCTTTTTTAAAATTTTTTTAGTTGTCAATGAACATAATACCTTTATTTATTTATTTATTTTGATGTGATGCTGAGGATTAAACCCAGGGTCTCACACATGCTAGGCAAATGCTCTACCTATGCTTATGCTACACTGTGTGGTAGTTCTATACTAAATGAGTGTGCCTTTAAGATGAAAATCATCCCTTTATCATCTGTGTATACACACTAACTAGCATGTTGCCTGACATATTACCCAAACCTAATAAGCATTTGCTAACTGACAGAATTAATGAACATATTACATTTTCACAATAGGCTTCACCACTTTTTTTGTATGCACACATTGTGTTCTGACACATTTAACTAGTTCAGTGAAGGGTGATTTAAATATGAGTTGTATAAATTATTCAGGTGTCTAGTTTACTGCCCATGTTAAATCACGGCTTTCAGGATTTCAGAGCAATAGAACAGTTTTTAGGATTTCTGCCACAGGAATATTTAATGGTACATGTAAACATTTTCCTGAAATAATTTGCTGGATTCCCACCTAAGTGTCAGTGGAAGTACCAAATATCACTGGAATTCCTTCTTTGCATTCATATTTATAATCTATGGATTAATGTTGTGCAAGTTACTCACTCATTGGTTGCAAGAAGAGGTGGTAGTGGTGGTGGTGGAGTGTGGAGGGCAAATAAATGCAGCAGAAATCACAAGATCAATAGAAAGAAGTACTTGAGGCATTCCTCTACTTTTTCTGCTACAAATTGCTTGCAAATACTTCTGCCTTCAGAATCTCAGAAATCAACTCCTTGCTCATCCCAGCTGCTTCCTCCTTAAGAAAAATTCAGTATAATGTAGTGAAACTAAATCTATCAAGGGAATAGCCTGTATGGTATCCTTAGATGGACAACTAATGGAAATAGCATCTGATCTTTCTACTTTAAGATGCAAGAACAAAAACTAGGGTGTTTTCAGCATATCAAGTTCTGAACTAGATAATAGCCCTGATAATGGACTAAAGTGAAATATGAGGCCTGCAATAGTGGTTGCTGGGAGTCAGCTCCTATCTCATTCCAACCTAATTCCCTCACCATTAGAAATCAACCTTGAGCATGCAATAAAGATGTTCTCATGACAAGGACAATGGCAACTGAAAGTATTTGACAAATTATGATTAACTAGACAAGAACTTGAATAAGATTTTTTATTTTATTTGCATCTATTACATTGTATTGTAACACTTAATGTCTAGGCCTAGATTTCCAGTTAGGTAAGTCAAGTCCTTGAAGCCAGGAATCATTGTAATTCTTCTTTTTCTTTCCAGGATAATGGCTGACCTTTTGGAGTTATTCCATTAATCACTATTGCATTAATTAATCAATGAATGAATACAAACCACATCATATTGTTAAAACAGTACTAAGCAATAGAGTAAGTTTTAGGAGTCCAGAGAGCAAGAGAGGCATCATAATCAGTTTAGCAAAGATTTTACTAATTCAAAAGGATATATTTAAAATCAAAGCCAGGAATTTTCAAGATGATGGGTTAGAGGAAGGCTTCATTCCTCGTTGCTCTGTGGCTCAGGATTCAAACAGCAGAAATATAGCTTCTCAGCAAGGAGGGTAAAAAAGCAATTTTACAAATTCAGTATTGGACAGAGTATCTTAGAGACTCATAGATTCAGGTGTATTGAACAAAGAAGAAAGAGTACACTGGAGGCAAGCCATTTGTGGCAGTGGTAATTGTGCTGGTTCACCACAGAGGAGAGGGATAACACTGAAACAGGCCAGAGACCCCCACCGAGAAGACCCTTACCATAAGTAAGCAGAAACCCCCACCCTATTTGTAACATGTAAGTTCCTCTTCTTGTCAGAAAGTTTTTTTATCAACAAAAGTTTCTGCAGAGGGCCTTGTGGTTGGCAGTTTCCTCTTTTTTATAAATGCCAGGCTTGCAAAAGAAAAAAAAAATTGTGAAACCTTTGTCTAGTCTAGAGGATGGGACAAAAAGCACTTTCTGAGAACCCAAAGGAAAAAAAAAAAAACTTTTATGTAAACCTCCAAGCCCCTTCTCCCACTGGGTATAAAGTTTAAAGAATTTCCAGATTCTTTGTCCGGGGAGAATTTTTCAGGCAATAGCCCCTCTGGACCCTTCAGTCAATAAATCTGCTTCCTGAAAATTCCTGGCATCCAGCATCTTCTGTCTTACTTCAGCACAATGAATAGATTTGGCACTGATAAAATATGTAGATAAGCAGCCTGAACTTAGCCGATCCTGAGACTGCACCAAAATCTGGTGTTTGAAAATTGCTCTGTGCTTCTCAACCAGCCATGGAGAGCTGGGGTGGGAGCCATCTTGAGGTGGCTATGCTACAGGTTGCTGCTGAAGAAGCCAAGGAGATCTTGGCAAACATTGCCATTCTGCCCTGGCACCTACCAGGTGGCCTAGGGTGTACCAAACAGAACATGACTGCAGCAGGCACAGCGAAGATTGTACTCAGGGTTCAAGTCAGAAAAATGAAGAGGAGCCAACTAGTTTTTTCTTTGAGTCTGGCAGCTCACATGACCAGCTAAAAAGGATCCAGAATCTGAATAAGTATGAATACATTCAAGGACTAAGACTGGGAAGGCTGTGCTTGAGGGCAGCAGAGTGGGTGGAAGATTAACTCCCCTGCCCCAAGAGTAGAATTCTTATGAGGCTCCTGATATCCAGACTTCCAGCAGAGATTGACATCTGCCTGGCCCTAGGGGTGTTGATCTAATCTCTCCAGAGCAGATGCCACCCACCAAGCCCCTAAGGCCTGATTAGACCTAAGCCCCAGTAGCTGAAATTCCTCTCATAGAACTCTGAAGTAGCCCCATCCTGGGAGGGCACTGATCTGTTTTGTGTAGACCAAATTCCAATCCAGAGTACTTCCCACTCCATCCTACCTTATACCGGTTAGAAGGGAGGTTGAGAGCTATTTCAACTAGCTTCAGTCTTAGGCCACTCCATTTGGCAGCTCAGTGAACAACACAAAAAGAGGAACTGGTTAACCCTATTCTCTCTCTTTCAGTACATAACTCAAGAAGACACAGAAAGAAGGACTGTTGGGCTTAAGCAGTGACCATTCATTCTCATTCACTATTATGACCACTTCAAAAGAAACAATTCCTTTATTTCTTATTAAAAATCTTTTTTCCATTGTGTGTGTGTGTGTGTGTGTGTGTGTGTGTGTGTGTATGGTTTCTTACTGTGCTGATGAGTTCATGAACATATATGCATTTTGGGGGATTTTGTCCCCCTCATTTTTAGCACTTTTTAATGAAGTTATTTTTCCTTGCCTTGTCTTTTCAGGGTTAGGATTTTGGTTTGTTTATTTTGGTTTGAATTTGTTTTACTTGTTTCTCTTTCTCTTCTTTCTTCATCTTCTGATGATGAAATTTTTCTTAATCTCTTTCTCTCTCTCTATACTTCATTTTTTCTATTTTTCTCCTCCTTCCTTACAATCATTACCTGCTACATTTCTTCTGCATTCTCCCTAGTCACTTTTTGAACATTGTAAACTCTTCTATCTTCCTACCACATTTTGTTTTCTCTTAATGAACTGTATTTTTACCATCTTTTAGAACTAATTGGTTTATATAACTCCTATCCCACCACTCATGCAGTTGCAATTATTACTGCTGTGAATGGCATAGTTGACACCTGCTCTTTGCTTTAATGCCAGATTTACTTCCTGATTATTTATTCTTTTTGCTATTGGCAACTACTGACCTCACCATTCCTGGTTTTTTATGGTAATTAATGTTATAGATATCATAGTAGGAACCACATATTTATTTCAATGCTATATATTGTTGCATTGGTTGTAACTATTATTTGTTTTCTCTATTCTGTGAGGTACTGGGAATCTACAGAAACACAACAAGTTCAAAGGGTGGAGACTCTGAGGCTGAACTAAACTCAATCAAAGATAGCACAACTTGCTTCACATACAAATTAATGACACTCAAGCTTCAGCTATACTTTAATACAAAGAATAAAAGAAACAAAACCCCAAACTAATGACCAGGCCCAAAATAGAAATGGTTAGGATTGGGTCCTTAGGTCCCACTCATGAACACCTACTACGACAGCAAAAAAAGAAGAAAAAGAAAGAAAGAAAGAAAGAAAGAAAGAAAGAAAGAAAGGAAGGAAGGAAGGAAGGAAGGAAGGAAGGAAGGAAGGAAGGAAGGAAGGAAGGAAGGAAGGAAG
>JAJEJO010003473.1:239622-313891 GCA_020662805.1 Glaucomys volans | reverse complement strand
AAGGAAGGAAGGAAGGAAGGAAGGAAGGAAGGAAGGAAGGAAGGAAGAAAGGAAAGAAGGAAGGAAGAGATAATTAACACAAAGGCTGTGGGAGAATCAATCTAGATCATAGAGAATATTTTGGTAAGAGAAGGCTGTGCCCTAAAAAGTTTCACACGTAAGAGTGGAATAGAAATCCAGCCCAACAAATGTATAAAACCTAACACAGGAATGCAAGAAATATGAAAAATAAACAAGGTAACATGAAACATCCTAAAGTTCATAATTTACCAGCAACTGACACAACAGATATTGAAATGAATGAAATATAAGATAAAGAATTCATAAGTATGATTATAAAAAATGATCAATGAATTCCAAGAGAACACAGAAAAACAACTGAATTAATTAAGGAAGTCTGTACAGGATATGAATGAGAAATTCAATAAGGAGATAGAGATACAGAAAAAAATCAAGCAGAAAGACACAATAAATCAAATAAAATGTTTAGTTGAAAGTCCCTAATAGAGTAGACTATACTGAAACAGTCTTAGAGCTAGAAGACAACGCAGCTAGTCTTGAGTATTCAGGAAGTTTTGGTTTTTTTTAATTTACATCTTTATTACACATTTTTCCTAAGACATTTATTCAAACCTTTCAACCTTTCAACACCCTTTCATAAAGATTGTATTTGCATGGCAATTAACAATGATTTCATGGGTTCTAAGTTACCCCTTTCCTTTCTCTCCACCCCTCACCCCATTCTAACTTTTTTAAAGGTGTCTGTAGCAATGTTTAGCACAAATCAGAAGATTTCAGCTTGCAGTACCTGACTTAAAACAATGTTTAAATTCATATAATACATTCGTTAAAATTATCAGTTTCTCCTGTGAGAGAGACATGTTTCAATTGCTATTTCCTAGACTATACTTGAGCATGAGTAGCTACTATTTTTAATTGGTTAGCAGAATTTTATTCACATAATGTATAGCCAGAACAGGAACTCCCAGCAGCTTTGAATGGCCTTCCGCACAGAACACTGATAATAATGAATGCCTAAAGTGGGTTGGGGTTAGCCCCTACATAATATTACCAAATATGCTCTTAAGTTCTTGGAAAATAAACATTTTGAATATATGCATAATATTCTACCACATGATGTACATCACTTCTTTAACCATCTTCCAAGATAAGGAGAAACTAAAAAAAATTATGAAAACTAAACCAGCACTATGTAACTTAAGCACTCCACAGAGAAAGAAAATAAAAAAAAAACCCCAGAGCTCATAAATGAACAAATCTCATTTGAAGAATAGCTAAGCAAATGAGAAACATGACTGTTTTGGTCAGGTTTTTGTTTTTTTTTTGTTTTGTTTTGTTTTTTTGCTGCTGCAACCAAAAGACATTTGGACAAGAATAATTTTAGAAGAGGAAAAGTTTACTTGGGGACTCATGGTTTCAGAAGTCTCAGTCCATAGATGGCTAACTCCATTGCTCTGGGCCCAAGGTGAGGCAAGACATCATGGCAAAAAGGTATGGAGGAGGAAAGCAGCTCAGGAACAAGGAACCAGAGAGAAACTGCTCTACAAGTTTTTCTTGTTCCCAAGGTCATGCCCCTAGAGAACCACCTGTTACCTGTTACCTGTCACACCCTACCTCACTACAGTTACCAACCAGCTAACCCATTCAAATGAATACACGTACTGATTAGGTCAAGATTTTCATAACCTGATCATTTCACCTCTAAACTTTCTTGAATTTTCTCACCCTTGAGCTTTTGGAGGACACTTTTATCTAAACCATAACATTCTGTTTCTGGCCCCAAAAAGTTTATGCCCATCTCACAATGAAAAGGACATTTAGTCCATTTTGAGAGTCTCCATATTCTTTTTAAAAAAATATTTTTAGTTGTAGATGGACACGATATCTTTATTTATTTTATTTTTATGTGGTGTGGAGGATCTAACACAGTGCCCACATGTGCTAGGCAAGTGCTCTACCACTGAGCCACAACCCAGCTCCTCTATACTCTTAACAGTTCCAGCATTATCAAAAGTTCATGTACAAAGTCTCCTCTGAGACTCAAGGCAAAGTTTCAACATGAGCTCTTGTAAAAATCCAAAGTTGCACATATCCAATATGTAAAGGTATAGAGTAAAATTTTCCATTCCACAAGGGAGAAATAGGAACAAAGAAAAAATAGATGGGACCAAACCAAGACCAAAATACAGCTGAGCAAAACACTACAAGTTCCACATTCAATATCTCAGGCACATGGCATTGTGATTTTTGTCTCCAAAGGGCTTATATAGATCCACCCCTGTGGCTTTGCTGGTTGCAGCCAACATGGCCTCTCTCTTGAATTACTTCTGCTCTATTCTGCAACTTTTCTCGGCAGACATTCCTTGATACTTGCATCTCTTAATCTCGTGGGTCTTCTCTGCTGCTTCAGCTTACTTTTAACATCTTCATGCATTTCCCTCTCAGGGCAACCCACAGGGATTCTGACCCTTCTGAACTTTGCCTGGCCTCCCAGGCCTTCCTTTGAAATCTCAGTGGATGCCTCCATGACCCCTAACTCTATCATCCTGCATTCCTGCAGAACCAGCATCAAGTGGTTGCCACCAAGTTCTACCACCATCTTAAGCAGTACCAAGCATCCAGGGACGTTGGCTACAGCAGCTTCTGTGTCCCTTAGGAACTAAGCACTATGAAACAACTTCCTAAGTCCCCCTGGGCAAGTAGGCTGTGCCAATATATTTTTCTGAAAGCAGTTTTTACTTTTCTACCCTTGAGCCTGTGATGGGTATGGTCTTGCCACTTCCTGAGGTGCTTTCCAGCCATCTTTATTATTGTTTCTTGGTAAAGTATTTACTGTTTCTTTGGTGACTGTGATGTCTTTAACAACCACAACTTTCTTAGCCCAAATTTTACTCACAGATTTTTGCCCAAACTGTAAATTTTTCAAGTATTTATGCTATCTGCTTTTGTTTCTGATTATCAGAATAAACTTGGCTAAAGGACGCCAGTAATATCCATGCCACTACCTGAATAATATGCTGCCAGAATTTTTTTCTACCAAATTAAGAAGTCCATCAATTTTAAACTCAGTCTAAGCACATGGGCAAAATCAAAACAGTTCTTAGCCAGAATAACACAAATGGCCTCTAGTCCAGTTTCCAATACAGTGCTCCTTTCCCCCTGTAAACCTCATGAACACTGTCTTTACTGTCCACAGTTCTATCAGCATTCTGGTCTTAAAAGCACCCTGAGAATTGCCCATTAAGCTCTGCTTACAACAATCTGAAAGTCATTTACAACAACTTTTCCAGCTTGTGTCTCTAAACTTTTAAAATTTTTCCCACAAATTCCAAAATGCTTCAAATCTTCTGAAACACATTGTCAGGGTAGTCAAAACAATAACTCCACTTCTCAATACCAACTCTATTTTAGTCAGCTTTTTCACTACCATGACCAAAAAACCTGACAAGAACAATTTTAGAGGAGGAAAAATTTATTTGGAATCTCATGGTTTCAAAGGTCCCAGTCCATAGATGGCTGATTCCATTGCTCTGGGACCAAGATGAGACAGGACATCATGGTGGAAAGGTATGGAGGAGAAAATCAGCTCAGAACATGGAACCAGGATGCAGAGGGAGAGAAAGAGAGGGAAAGACTCTGCTCTCAAGGAACAAAATATATACCCCAAAGGCATGCCCCTAAAGACCAATCTCCTCCAGCTATATCCTACCTGCCTATGGTTACCACCCAGCTAATCCATTCAAGTGGATTAAGGCACTGATTATATTAAGGGTTTCATAATCTGATCATTTCACTTCTTAATTTTCTTGTATTGTGTCACACATGAGCTTATGGGAGACACCTAATATGTAATCCATAACAAGGACCAAATTAAACATTAGGAATAAATAAAAATGGCAGGAATTAATAAACATCTCTCTATAATAAAATTAAATGTAAATGCAATTAAATGTAAATTGTCCTGCAATTAAAACACACTGGCTATTAGAATGGATTGAAAAACAAGCCCCAACTATATGTTGTTTGTAAGATATTCATCTTACAAGCAAAGGCAGTCACAGGATGAAAGCAAAAGGATGGAAATTGATATACCTTGTGAATATAGCCTGAAAACAAGCAGGAGGAGCTATGCTTAGATCTGACAATGCAGACTTCAAACCAAAATTAAACAGAAGAGACAAAGAAAGTTATTTCATACTGGCAAAAGTAACAATCCAACAAGAAGATAAAACAAAAATAAATATTTATGCCCTCAAAATGGTGCAACTAATTATATAAAAGAGACACTGCTCAAATTAAAGGCTCAGAGAGACTCTAGTATAATAATATTGGGTGATTTCAGTATATCACTTTCACCATTAGATACGCCATCCAGACATAAACTCAGTTAAGACTCTTTGAACATGAAAAATATTATAAATCAAATGAACTTAATGGACATTTATAAAACATTTCATCCAACAACGGTTGAATACACTTTCTTCTCAGTAGTTCATGGAACCTTCTCCAAAAAACACATTTTAGGCCACAAAGCAACTCTTAGCAAATACAAAAATATATATATAATTCTTTGCATCTTATCAGATCATAATAAAATGAAATTAGAAATCAACACCCAAAAACCTTCAGAAACTATATGTACACATGGGGATAAAACAACACACTTTTGAAAGATGAATGGGTGATAGAAGAAATCAGGGAGAAATTTAAAAATTCTTAGACTCAAATGAGAATAGTGCTGCAACATACCAGAACCTGGGGACACTACAAAGGCAGTTTTAATTGGAAAGTTTATGGCTATGAGTACCTATATAAGCAAGTCAGAAATGTACCAAATAAACAACCCAATGATGCATATCAAGGCCCATAAGAAGAGCAAATCAATTCCAAAGTCAGTAAAGGAATAAAATAATTAAGAAATTGAGAATTTTTAAATATACAAATGATCAACATTAAGAATTGGTTCTTTGAAAAGATAACAAGATTAATGATCCCTTAGCCAAACTAACAAAAAGAAAAAGAGAGAAGACCCAAATTAATAAAATTGAAGTAAGAAAAAGGAGAAATCATAACAGACATTACAGAAACTCAGCAAGTCATTAGGGACTATTTGAAAATTTACACTCCTAGAAATTTAAAAACCTTGAAAAATGGATACATTGGTATACACATACAATCTAACAAAACTGAATACAGGGGCTGGGGATATAGCTCAATTGGTAAAGCACTTGCCTTGCAAGCACAAGGCCCTGGGTTCAATCCCCCGCACTGCAAAAAAAAAAAAAAAAAAAAAAAAACTGAATACAGATAATGTAGAAAAACAAAACAGACTAAGAACTCGTAATGAGATAGAAACAGTAATAAAAAGCCTTTCAACAGAGAAAAAGCCAGGACCCAATGAATTCTCAGCTGAATTCTATAAGACCTTTAAAGAAGAACTAATCCCAATGCTCCTCAAATTATTCCATTAAATAGGAAAGGGCCAAACACTCCCAGATTCATTCTATGAAGCCAGTATCACACGTATACCAAAATCAGATAAGAACACATCAAGGAAATAAAACTACAGATTGATATTTCTAATGAACTTTGATACAAAAAATTCTTAGTAAAATATTAGCAAATCTTATTCAATAACATATTAACAAGATTGTACATCATGATGAATTGGTTTTACCCCAGATATGCAACAATTGTTTAACAAATTCAAATCAATAAATGTAATCCATCATATAAATAGAATTAAAGACAAAAATCATTTAGCCATCTCAATAGATACAGAGAAGGCCTTTGACAAAATTCAACACCCACTCATGATAAAAACACTGAAGAAACTAAAGATATGAGGAACCTAACGAACATCATGCAGGCTACATAAGAAAAATAAATAAATAAACCTTATAGTAAATGGGGGAAAACTGAAAGAATTTCCTTTAGAATTGGACCAGGACAAGGATGTCCACTGTTACCACTTCTATTTGATATTAGTACTATAAATTCAAATAGAGCAATTAGTCAAGAGAAGAAAATAAAAAGAATAAAAATAGGAAAAGAATAAGTCAAATTATCACTGCATACAGATGATATGATCCTATACTTAGAAGATCTAAAAAATGTACTTAAGTTTATAACAAAAAATTCAGCAAAGTAGCAGGTTACAAAAACATCCAAAGATCAGTACTTCCCTATAAACCAACAATGAATCTGCTGAGAAAGAAATCAAGAAAACAATCCTACTCACATAGCATCAAAAAAGATAAAATATCTAGAAATAAATCTAACCAAGGAAGTGAAATATCTCTATAGTAAAAACTACAGAACACTAAAGAAAGACCTCCCATGTTCATGGATAGGCAGAATTAATATGGTTAAAAGTTCATTCTATCAAAAGCAATATACAGATTCAATGCAATACCCACCAAATTACCAATGACCTTCACAGAACTAAAGAAAAAGTCCTAAAATTCATTTAGAAGAATAAAAAACTCAGAATATCCCAAACAATTCTAAGCCAAGAAGCAATGCTAGAAGCACTATAATACCTGTCTTCAAATTATATTACAGAGCTATAGTAACAAAACCTGCATTGGCATAATAAAAGACACATAGACCAATGACACAGAATAAAGGACACAGAGACAAACCCACTCAGATACAATTATCTGATCTTGACAAAGGTGTCGAAAAAATACATTGGAGAAAATGGTCTTTTTAACAAATGAAGCTGGGGAAAACTGGTTATCCACATGCAGAAAAATGAAACTGTACCTTATCTCTCATCCTGCACAAAAATAAACTTAAAATGGATCAAGGACCTAAGAATTCAACCTAGGTCTTACATTAAAATGGTGCAACTCCTAGAAGAAAATGTAAGGTCAAAACAAACATATAGGTACAGGCAACAACTTTCTCAATAGGACCCCTAAAGTTCAGGAAATTATGCCAAAAGTTAGTAAATGGGATGGCATCAAATTGAAAAGCTTCTGCACAACAAAAGAAACAATTAAGAATGTTGAGAGAAAATCTACAGAGTCTGCTAGCTACTCTTCTGAAAGAGGGTTAATATCTAGAATATATAAAGAACTCAAAAACACTTAGCATTTAAAAAAAGCAATTAATAATGGGCAAACAGACATTTCTCAAAAAAAAAAGTAGAAATTGCCAACAAATACATAAAAAATGTTCAATGTCATTATCAATTAGAGAAATGCAAATCAAAACCACAATGAGCTTTCATTTCTTACCAATCAGAATGGCAATCATCAGAAAAACAAGCAAATAATAATAAATACTGAAGAAGATTAAGGAGTAAAAAAGAACACTTTTACACTGTTGGTGGGATTGCAAATTAGTGCAAACACAATGCAAATCAGTATGGAGGTTCTTCAAAA
This sequence comes from Glaucomys volans, assembly GCA_020662805.1. Classification (NCBI taxonomy): domain Eukaryota; kingdom Metazoa; phylum Chordata; class Mammalia; order Rodentia; family Sciuridae; genus Glaucomys; species Glaucomys volans. Next base: position 306,479 of record JAJEJO010003473.1, on the reverse strand, counting down.
GACTAGGCAGGGAACCATCATATGACTCAGCTAAACCACTCCTTGATATTCATCCTAAAGAATTAAAGACATAATACTAGAGTGATACCTGTATACCCATGCTTCTAGCACATAATTCACAATAGCCAAACTATGGAACCAACTTAGGTGTCCATCAACATATGATTGGATAAAGAAAATATGGCATACATACACAATGACATTTTATTCAGCCATGAAGAATGAAATTATGTCATTAGCAGGAAAGTGGATAGAACTTGAGACCATTATGTTAAGTCAAATATGGCAAATTCAGAAGGTCAACAGGCATGTTTTCTCTCATATGTGGGAGCTAGAGAAGAAGAAGGAAAAAAAAATGGGGGGATCTCATGAAAATCAAAGGGAGATTTGCAGAATGGAAGAAAGAAACCAGGTGTTGGAGGATAGGGAAGGGGAAAGTGCTGGGGAGTGTTATTGGCCAAATTTTATTGGTATATTGTGTGCATGTATGAAAATGCAATAATAAATTCCACCATTATGTGCAACTATAATGTACCAATGGAAAAAAGCAGATGGAAATAATAAAATTAAATCCACAATGACGTATAACTTCAAACACACTCAGATGACTCTGTAAAAGACAAACCATAGCCACAGATGGAAGGAATGTAGGAAACTAGAATTGTCATGAATGGCTGGTGGAAATATTAAATGTTACATCCACTTAAAAAGTTATGAATATATTTACCATGTAGCCCAGTAATTCCATTTTTAGGCATATACTCAAGAGAAATAATAACTTTCCATGACTTTGTATGAATGTTCACAGCAACATCATTCATAAGAGCCCAAAACTAGAAACAGTTGAAAAATTTATCAATATACATGAACTTTGAGGATATTATGCAGAAGCAAAATGTATGGTATGAGGAGATACTACTCAGCAATAAAAAGAATAGACACCTGCTAGATGCTAAAATACTTGCACATTTTACAAACTGTAACTTAATCTAATAGAACTTTTATTATTTCGCATTTCTTTTCCTATCCTAAAAATTCCTATGTAGTGCTTTATGCATTAGATACCTCCCACACAACCTTATTATCATTGATTACAGTTCTAATTGCATCCCCTAAAAACAAAACTGTTTATATAATTAAAATGCAAGTAAATTTATCAATACATGTTATCAAACTGGAGTTCAACAATTCTTGTACTCCTCCTCTCTCTGAATTCATCAACTTTTTGCTATAGCACAAACTTTAAGTCTTTTACTTCAAATCTGTAGACAATAAGTTGCTATTAGCCTTTCATGTGTGCAAATATCTTTGTCTTTTTATATTTGAATACTCGCATTGGTGAGGATGTGGAAAAATTGACACCCTTGTACATTTTTAATGGGAAAGCAAAACAGTGCAGCCACTTTGGAAAACACCATGGTAATTATTCAGAAAACTAAAACTAGAATTACCTTGTACTCCATTAGTTCTGCTTCTGAATAAATAAATAAAAGAATTAAAAGCAGGGTTTCAGAGAGATGTTTATAGCATCCATATTCATAGTAGCCTTATTTATAAAAGGTGGAAGCAAACTCCACTGGTAGATGAATGGGTAAACAAAATGTGATCCATACATAAAATTAAATTTCATTCAGCCTGAAAAAAAGGAAATTCTGACACATGCTATAACACCAAAGAACCTTGAGGATATTATTTGAAATGAAATAATCACATAGATAAACACTAAACAATAACACCTGTAGAAGGTGCCTGGAATAGTCCAATTTTTAGAGACAGACCATAGAATGGTGGTTTCCAGGGCCCAGGGAAGAGGGAGAATGAGGAGTTGTTTAATGGATATAGAGTTTCTGTATTGTAAGATGAAAGAGTGCTAGAAATTGCTTGCACAGCAACGTGAATGAACAATATTGAACTATGCTTAGAACAATTAAGATGGCAAATGATGTTATGCATATTTTACTCGAGTTAAAAATAAAAATAAATAGAAAAAGGAAGAACAAAGACAAGTGAAGCCACATAGCAGGAGATTAAGGAGCTGTAAATAGGAAATGAAAATTAGAGATAGTGGGGCTGGGGATATAGCTCAGTTGGTAGAGTGCTTGCCTCATAAGCACAAGCCTTGGGTTCAATCCCCAGCACCGAAAAAAAAAAAAAAAAAAATTAGAGATAGTATGTGAAAATCTATTCTTTCAAAAACTGAGGAAGACTTTCTGAGTGTAAAAAACATTGGAGGAAAATGCAAGATTATAACTGATCAAGAATTCCAACCACCTAAAATTTAAGACATTTGAAGGTCACACCTTAGAAAAATGAAGAGGTAAATATCAAATGAAGAACAATGTTTGTTTAAAAAAAGTAACATTCAGAGGAATATTATCTTTAATATTTAGAGGTCTAATAATAAAATATATTTATTAGTTTTAACTTGCTTTATCATATTACTCCTAATAACTTCTCTTTGACATAGAAATATTTATTACTCCCCATTTTAAAGTCATTCTGTCCCACTGAATCATTTCAATCAATCATTCCCACTGAAGTGGCAGAGCCAGCACGAAGCTCAAAAAATCAACTCTAGGGCACCTGTGAGTGTAACCACTGAACTCTGTTAAGGAAAATATGAATACTCCAAAAGAGAAAAAGCGATAAAGGAAATGAACGGGTAGTCTTAGAGAAGAAAGAAATTCTCAAAAATAAAAAACATATTCAACCCACAAGTCACCAAAAATATACAAATTAAAATACCATTGTTTACATTTCTAGTTGACAGAAATTTCTTCCCATTATGATACTTGCTGAGCATGAGGTTACAATGAGAAAGCGTAGCAAAGAAACTGAAAAGGCTGGAAAATTGATGAGTCCAGGGAAGACAGAAAGAAAAACAAGAAAGGTGGGGGGAGGAATGAGGGATGGAGGGTAAATGGGTAGGCAGGCAAGGGGGAACAAAGAAGAGTTAAAGAGAGAAAACCTGCCATTTCTCTCCTTTTCATTTTCATTTCCATGGTAGTGCATATACTGTTACTTTAAAATAACCAGGATAGCCTTTCATTGCAGAGAGAAAACTCATTGAGGAGCTTTAAAAGGGGTCATGCCTAAGATGCTTGGTCTACCAAAGGAGGTCACTTGCCAAGATCACAGCAAAGAGAAGCAGAGTTTCTTTCCTTGGACTTGGCCCTACTCAACAGCCAAAACTTGCTACTGAGATTGTCTTTGCTTTACTGGCCACCAGTCTTTGTTTCTGTGTACACACTTGTTTGTTGTAATCAAACCTCTACCCCAAAGACAGTACTCTGCTGGCTTACAGGGATTTGGAGGACGGAGAAGGAAAAGTGACATGGATTTGCAGCAACAGGCTTCCAGGTAGGGGCTCTTTTTCCTACGCCTCATTCCTGTGATGATCACGCACCAATGACTTCCTAGTATCACTGGGGTCTCTGCACACTGTGCTCCCCTCAAGGTCTTCCTGACTTGTCCTCAGTCTTCCTTTGTGTCTTTCCTTAAGAACCAAAGATACTAAAAGAGCAGAAGTGTTCACACTCCACCACCTGGAAACATTTTGAGAAGGTTTGGAGTGTGATAAATAATCATTTCTTCAATAAACTAAGATCTAGTTGTCAATAAGGAAGCAATCATTTTACAGCATATTCTTTTTTCTTAACCAGAACTTAAATTTGGCAGATACAGTTATGATTATTCAGTTAATACTCTTCTATCAAGTATTTACTGAGTATCTACTACTAGAAGCCCAGTACCATTTGGACCCTGAAGATAGAGCAATAATGAGGTAAAATCTCCGCCCTTGAGAGTTTCCCATAGTAGGAAACATCCAACAAGCAGAGAAAAAAATAATTTTGATTATTCTAAAATACAGAAGTGTTTTAAAGAAAATAACTAAGGAGGTGGGAAGGGACTTGTCTAGATAGGATTCTCTCTGAAGTTTTCTTGGAAGAGGTGGCTTTTGATAGGACATCTGCATGCCTGGAAGGCATCAGCCTTAAGAATTTCTAGAATGTATAGAGTAGGAAAGAACTGGGATGATTGAGTTACTGAACTATGTCAAGATGGCTTTGACCCAGTGAAGAAATGGGAGAATGGAAGAAAAGATTTCACATAAGTGGCCTGAGAGGTCAAATAAAGCTTAAGGCCACAGTGCAGAGATTGAACTTTATTTCAATTGCAATGGCAAATTACTAGGAATGAAAAGAGACTGATGCAATTATCCTTCTGGAAAAGTAAGGACATATGAAATGTTTTCCTAAATAGTGTCTCACCCCAAACATTAGCATGGATCACCTATGATGGCAAGAATAGAATTCACTTGAGGAGCAATAACTCAGGGCCCAGAGAAACCCTCCTAGGCATCCATATAATACTTTAAGTTTCAATATGAGGAACAGATTTTACTTTCAGAAATTTTAATTACAGTTCAAATATTAGATCATAATAAATTATTGAAGTCATTAATAAATTAGTATGGATTAACTAACTAGTTTGCATAGACAGAATAGGTGAGTTTGGGAGTGAGGGAGAATATCCAGAAGTAGAAACTCTCTCAGAATAGCTAGTTGCCCATTAGCAAAACAGCATGGGAGAACTCAGAAAATTAGTACTGGTACTAGAGCAAAAAAACACCTGGGGTAGGAGGGTATCAGACTGATGGTAGACAGGCACTGAGGACAAGCTTAAAATATTTCATGAAAAAAATGTAGTCTTCCTTAAGGTTAGAGCCATACCCTTGATAGGAATTATTCATACACTGAGCAATTGCATCGCTTTTCCTGGTGACCCTTATTGGCAATGGTTGCCCAGAAGTCAAACTTTGAGGAAACCAGAAACTTTTACTTCATTCATCTCATTGATGTTGGAAAAAAAAATACTAGAAAACATCACTTTCTTACCATTTATATCATATGAGATGCAAGTAAGTTAAAAGCTAACTGATATCATCAAAATTGCAACAACAGAAATTTCAACATGTTGAAAACTCAATACTGTCCCTACTTTCAGCTCCAACCTCAGGAACCTAAGCCAAGATTTCTACCTATGAGTGGGCATTTAAAGTATCCTCCTGAAAAATTCAATAACTAAACTCACATGGGCTTAATAAAATCTGAAGAATCTTCCTAAAATGTTTAAAGTAAATTTTTACATTTGCTCAGGTATCCCCTGGAAACCCCTGAAAATAAGTGACATTTTCCTCTGAACTTTCAAACAAAAGAAATTAGAAAACTGAGCTGTCTTTTGTTGTTGTTATCAGAAAGCTAGGCCTAGACTCTATGACAACCATTATATTTTTTTCCTGGGTTTGCCTTGTCTCTCCCATTTCATTGTAACTTCCTCAAGGACAGGAGCTGTTTACTTTTATAGCCCCCAGGGTACACAGTGGACACTCATTAAACACTCTTGACTGACTGGCTATCCAACACCACGTAAACATAGAATGAAACTAATTGACACCATCCCCATGGAAGAGGATGGAGATATAAAATTGACATTTCAGGTTACTGATACCTACCCTGCAGCATCCACAGAGTAAGTAGATTTCTATCTTTAAGGTTGCTTCACAAATTCCAAATAACATTCATTTTAAAAAATCAGTTTATCACGGCCTGTAAGCTCTGTATTGACCTGGATAAGATGTGGCCAAATTTAGACCTGATAGATGGATCTAAATGTTGTTAAATATTTGATGTTTCTTTTCCAAATTTCAAAAGCATACACTTCACATAGAGACTTTTACAGATGCCCTTCTCTGCTTACCGGTGTGAGTTAACAGACATCATTCTGTGGATTTATCTTCCCTTGGGCATTTAGTATTATTAAAGAGGAATATGCCTGCATTGCTATGGTCAAGAGTTATTCTCTTTTATAGACTGAATAATCAGGACAACAAAGGCCATTTTCTTATTTCTGTATCTTTTACTCTCCGGATGTTTCATGATTATTAATAGTAATGATGAAGTCTTATTTGATCATATTTATATCCATTTATATTCTGAAATGATGATGTTGACATTAGTGCCCATTTGTTGTTCTTTTTCAGTGATGATGAAATAGTTGATTGAAATCGATCTAAAGAATGCTTTATTTGCATATTATCTGATTTCCATCAACATTATTTCACTTTCCTCTCTAAGGATCCTGCCTCTTTGACAGACGTTTGAGAGGTTCCTGCTGAGCAGCATTTATGAATGGGAAGCCAATAATAACTGCAAATAATCAGGCCATTTGCTTTCTGTAAGAAAGCCACTGTGGGACTCTATCTAACAAACCTCTGAAATTCTGACTTAATGTCCTTGTTCTAAAGGTACTCGAGCTCTTCAGGAAGACATGCTGACAGAAAGTAGAAGTCTGATTCAGACATGGGACCTGCTTGCCAGGGTAATCTCAACTGGAAAGATGAAAAATTGTAGTAAATTATTTGTAAATCTCAAAAATGGTGCAGCAAACTAACTTTCCTGTTGGGAAATATGATTCTTCTCTCCTCTGAGAGTGAAAAAACAATGGTTCTTTCTGAGGGCAAAAACAACCCTCCAGGAAGTCCATGCTGCTGATGACAAGCAGAACTGTGACCTTTTTGCCTATCTGTGACAAGAGGAAATCAGCAAGCATTTCTGGAAATTTCAGGTTGTATGGAAAGGCTACAGGAGAATCCTAGATCCCTCCTTTATTTGCACTTATTAGCATCACAATAAAAAGTCCATATGCTATTGAGTAAAAGAATGTTTCTTCTCTGTGGAACTGGTATTGTCAGGCACAGTGCTGAGGGCTAAGGCTTCTAGGGTAAGACAGTTTGATTTTCACCTTCACAGAACTCATCTATGGGTTAGAAGGGAAGATAGACTTGGAGACTCTGTCATCACTTAGTCATGCGATCTAAGAAACAAAGCTGAAAAATATGTTTAAAGGAAGACCTGAAAGATGAGAAACTAAGGGCCAAAACTTGAGAGAAGAGTGCGCAAGGAGTTTAGAATACATGTAGAGTAACCACAAAGTCAAAAAAAGTAAGCCACTTATCATAATCATACAAAAATAACCTTGACCCCTCCTTGGAGGTATCTTTTTATTTTCTCCCAAACACAACCTTGTAAAATACTCTAAGCACTTTGCAAAGATGAGCTCATTTAATCTTCAGAACAACTCTGTGTTACAAGGACTGTCTATCATGGATTTTTAGATGGGAATACCAAGGCACAGAGAGGTTAAGCAACTTGCTTATGGTAGCAAATGTAGTAAAGGCAGAAAAAGGCATGCAAATTTTAGGGTTTGTGCTTCTAATTCTGTTTTATAACAACTATGATAAATAATCTCTCCATCTACTTTCAGGATCAGAGTTTTAATGATTTTGAGCCTAAATCTTAAGAAAGAAAAAAAAATCAAGATTTCATTGAGTAGTTTCTGAAAATAGTTAAGGATTATGAATAAATTACTTTTTGAAGGAAGTTCTAGTGAATTCACTTTTTCATATTCTAAGTCTAAAAGTCTAATAATAAAATTGTTCATTCCCCATTTAGCATATTGAATTTTCAAGAACACTATGAGGTAGGTTTCATAATTTTCACTTTATAAAGAATTGAGAATCAAAGAGCTGAAGACATCCGCCAATAATTGCAAAATGCAAGTAGATAAACTGGGAATTAAACCAATTTGGCCTTGACATCAAAATCTTTATTTCTTTATCTATTACATTCAGTTATAAATTAACAAAAAAAATGTATATGCTATTTAGACCTTATGATCGACTGTTATACTTATAGATCTTGAATATTAGACATCTTTGTAAACTATAAGTTACCACAAATTGCATGTATACAGATGATACAAGCATAATGACACAGTGGCATTACAAATTCTTCTATAACCCTGAAATCAATCCACGTCATAATTCAGGCTTTTGAGAGTCAGATTATGGAGGAGTCAAGAAAAAGGGAAACTTCTCAAACAGGGATGAAAGAGTTACCTGAGTAATTAAGAAAAAAAATAGATGGAAAGGCTTGTAGGAGAGGAATTCACAAATGGATATAAGAACTGTAGACACTGATGCACGCTTAAGAGAAGAAGGTAAACCCAGAGGGAGAGAGCTCTAAGGTTGAATCAATATCCCTATACCAGTCAGAAGTATGTTTAAAGCTCTTAAAATTGAGAAAAAGCATTATTTGGCTAATCCTCCTATAAAAATTTCAGGAGATTTGTTCTATATAGACCTATGCAGGGGGGAAGCATATGGAGAAAAACTATTTTCTTTATTGTTTTAGAAATTTACAAATGTGTTAAAAAAAAAAACACTAACATCTGGCACATTTAATTCTTTTAAGGGAAAATATTGCTTTATTTGCAGAAATTGGTTTGTGTTTATAATAAAAAATTTTAATAATACTAATGATTTAAATTACTGCACACTTGAATAATGTCATGGCTAGGCATCGTATTTCTGGATCACACAGTAGAATACTATCTTCAGCCTGCTCCCCACCCACACACATGCTCAGTCACACACACACAAGAAAACTATCAGTTTATAATTGTAAATCCAATACAATTATCTCCAATTAAAACTGACAAGGTTTAACACTGATAACCCACAGCACAGGACATTTTAAAACATTTGTCTCCAACAGAAGGAAATCATACACTGTTGAATTTCTGAGATGCAGAAAGGAATAAGAAAAATAAACAATAAAAGTGTAGTGTAAGTGGGCAAGTCTAATCAAAATAAAAGGTGTATATACCAAAATAAATAAACAGTCTGGACAATAATAGCTTGTAAGTCAGAAGAGTGATAAGAGTATTCTACAAATCTTTCTAACATTTGGGAATAAGGTAAAAATATTATATTATTTAAATTTAGTCCTTGTTTTGTTAACATCCATGCTGAAATCATTGACGTAACTAGCAGAATATTGTAGGTAGAATACATAATCTCACAACTCATAGAAAGGAATCAATAAATTCAACAAGAAAGTAAGAAAAAAGAAGGAAAAAAGAGAAAGTTTAAAAAACTAAAAAGAGACTAGAAATAAGTGAAAGTTATCCTTGACCTTCAAAGACACCAAATCCATGATTGCTCAAGTCCTTATGTAAAATATTGTAGTATTTCATATCATCTTTGCACATCCTCCCACATAGTTCTAATCATCTCAAGATCACTTGTAATGCCGAATAGAAGGTGAATGTTATGTCGATAGTTGTCATACCATATTATTGAGGAAATAATGACAAGAAAAAAGTCTCTATATGTTCAGTATGAATGAAATTTTTTTTTTCCAAAATTTCAGTCCATGATTGACTGAATTCATGACTGCGGCTGCAAAAGAGCAATTGGAGAAACTACTCTCCAGTTAAGAAGACAAATATTTTTAAAACTGACTTTTTTAACCATCAGTTGTATTGAGGCAAAAATAAGAACATATTGGAAAAGGCAGTCTATGTAAATGCTAACTGAAATAAAAACTGTCATATTTACATTCTAATGCAAAACACATTATCACATTATTACTCTGGCTTATCTATTTAATATTTAATAAAAATTAATAAAAGCTTATCAAGGGAAAAAAGTAAGGATGCCAATCTTCGCTGTTCCAATGTGACATAATTGCAAGTCAGTTCCAGAAAGCTGATGCTAAGGTTTCCTTCTTTATAACAAGTGTCTTCTGAAGAATTCATTCTGCACAACACACAATTTGTAGGCATAAAGATGAGATGGCTGCAGACTATGCACAATTTATTGTCCTTTGAAGATCAATGTGCTACTTGACCACTTTGTTAAGTAAAAAAAGATGCACCAGCAATAGTTTGTGCATTCCCAAATGTCCTGTCTGTCTGGTTCACTTTTGCTAATCTTTATATCTTAAGCTACTCACTCCATATAGATATATTTCTTTCTTTTTTGCTCTGTACTAAATGCCCAAGGACATAATGGAGAAAGTGGAGAAATTCATCTTCAAATCAATATAGAACCCTAAAATATAACCTGAAAATATTGCAGTAGTCTCATATTTTTATGTTGTTGGCAATTTTTCTGTTTCTCATATTTTTGTGCAGCAATATTTAAAAGTTTGGGACATGTGGAGCATAAAAAAAGAATCTGGCTACTGGAAGAAATAAATTGATTTATTCATTTATTTATTTATTTTTGAGATGAGGTCTCACTATGTTACCCAGGCTCTTCTCTTATTCTTGGGCTCAGCCTTTCAAGTAGTAGGAACTACAGGTGTGTACCCCATGCTTGACTCTTAGAAATTTGTAATCATTCAAATTAACATAAAATTTAAACAGTAAATATGAACACAAAACTTTTGCCTAAAGTTGTGTGATCAGTGAGATAATAATTAGTCTTTTGCTAAAATACTTTATATTTTAGCATTGCATTGATAGAGTAATTATTGGGCACTTACCAATAAATTAATATTGGTACTTAAAAATATGTTCTACCTTAGATATTTATTTAAATTTTCAAATTAAGTATCAGAGGAAAATATATTTGGGGTGTCCTCGGAGTTGCTTTTCAGTCCTCACAAATTTGATCTGGCTTCATCTATTTCTGAGATATTCATCAAAATTTGTAAAATTCTTGAGAGCCAATTAATGAAGAGTTTTGGTAGTAATTACAGTAGATAGCAGAAGGAAGGAAAAGAACCATTCTATACTATTCCAGTAAGAGGCAAAGCACTGTGTTTTTTAAAAGTAAATGATAATATAAAGCAACATAATAGGAAAGTTGCAATAATTAGGTAATTATTCTAAAGAGTACAAAGGAGAAGAGATCATTGTGATTTGGGCTAATCTGTGAAGCCTTAATGGAAAATGAAACATGAAAGCTGGATATAAAGGAATGGCCATGATATAGACAGACAGGGAAATTTTCATGCTAAAACAGTTTAGCAGAATGAAGACAGAGGAGCATAAGGTAAAGACAGTGAGTAGAAGAACACTAGTTACATTTCTGTCTCTTCCCTCACAGGAGAAAGGGGAAATGGTGGGATTAACCACAAGATTATTTCTGGCCAAGGCATTTAATTCTAGGTCAAGATCTACTGGAGCTCCTTTACCCTCAGTCACAAGGACTGGAAGTGTTTCAGAAAGTGGTTGCTACATCAGCCTGGGTCCCAGTATAAGGACGATGTGGATCAGAGGCCCAACTGAGTGTCAGGGACAGGTATATACATTTGTTACTCTAAGCCACTGAATTTGGGAGCTGCTTATTACTACAGTATAACCTACTCCATCCTATTTCACAGAAGAAACAGAAGAATAGTGAAAGCAAATTAAGGGAATGATGGAGCAGTTTAAATACCAGGCTAAAATGTTGGAAATTTATTAAAGAACTAGTAGGAAATAATTGAAAGTTTATGAAGAAAGTTGTCACTCAATTTAGAATTTTAAGATTAACGTAGTCACGGCAATAAGACAAATTACAGAGGGGGAGACCAGAGAGATGGATACCAGTTAATAGGCTATTGGAATAATGCAATGAACTATGGTATGTGCCCTAAACAGAAAATGATGAAAATTAAAGAAAATAGAGGGAATAGTGAATGGTGGTCTAGCACAGCAAGACTAAACGCTTGAAGAAATGTACGTTTACGATTAACAGATCCAGAACAGTTCAATTGGGAGGACTGTGTAGTTTTGTTAATAATGGTATCATTATCTTAAATTGATTTTGAAAGAAGTGTTATTTTATTTTTTTTTTTCTATAATTCAATTTTATTGTGTGTGTGTTTTTATATTATTTTATTTTTTTATTATTCATTTAATTTTGATCCATTGAACACAAATGGAGTACAGCTATTGCTTCTCTAATTGTACACAAAGTAGAGTCACACCATCTGTGCATTCATACATTTACACAGGGCAATGACGTCTGTCTCATTCTGTTATTATTCTTGCTTCCCCACCCCAACCCCACCCCTCCCTTCCCTCTATGCTATCTATCCTTCCTCCATTCTTGCCTCCCTTCCACCCTGCATTATGCATCATCATTCACTTATCAGAGAGATCATTCAGTCTTTGGATCTTTGGGATTGGCTAATCTCACTTAGCACGACAGTCTCCAACATCATCCATTTACCTACAAATGCCATAATTTTATTCTTCTTTATGGGTGAGTAATATTCCATTGTGTACATATACCACAGTTTTAGATGTGTCAGGTTTGTGATGGGGGTCAGTTAAGTCAAGGTATCTGACAGGAAAATGGATATGTGGGAATATAGAAAAGTTCAAAGGTCAATAGTTGAGAATTGGATATGGGAACCATCTGCATATTGGCTGGCTTAGGCAGTTGTTGAGAAATTGCACAGTGAGAAGCAATTTGGGAAATACATCAGTCTGTGCTTGGTGGAGGACACAAAATTCACAGATGAAGAACTGCTGTTTCCACCCTGAGGTTAGGGACACTGCAGCCAATATCACAGCTGAGGTCTGAAAATGAGATACGTAGTGCCAGCTCCCACACTCCTATCTGCTGGAGTTGTTCCTTCTGCCCATACAGCTGCAGAAAAGAATCACTTCCACCCTCCCAAGAGCTCATAAATGCATCTCATTGACAGTCCCTCAAATAGATCCAGAACCCCAGTCCTAAGAGTCTTTAAAATGTAGTGTTTAGACTAATAACTTATATCATGAGAAAGTGGGTTGTTGGAGCATAGGATGATAGAAATGAACACTGATCAAAAGTAAACAATACAGCCAGCCTATGGGGTTATGATAATAAATTCATTTATATATGTACAAATTTTGAGACTCCCATGAGACATTAAAGTGGAGAAATCTAATATCTCCTAAGCAATTAAAAATAAGATTCTGGTACCTTAGATAGAGATTCAGACTAGATATCAACACTTAGGTAATAATTGAAGCCATAGAACTAAGATCACTTGGAGAGGACTCAGACCATTCAAAGTGATAAATCCCCATCCCAGTGAACACCAGCATTTAAAAAGAAAGCCTGCATTTGAAAAACAAGAGAAATATGGGGCAGAAGCACAGAACTGTTACCACAGCAACTCAGGAAGCTAAAGCAGTAGGATCACAAGTTCTCCACAATTTTGCAAGACCCTGTCCAAAATTTTAAAAAGGAAACACATCAAAGAGAATTTACTCCATATCAGTCTTAGTAGCACACCATTTCTAATAATTTCCAAGTATTATATTTTAAATACTATAATTGAAAGATAGCAATTGAAAGAGTAATGAAAAGATGTGATTTGAAACAAGAAGAACTGAACACAACTGATAACCAATTAATAAAACTTCCCAATGGGAATGTGCATGATATACATATATATTGATTTTTATTTTTAAAAGTCATCATTGTTTTATTATCTTAAAACAAACAAATATGACTAAATACTATTTTTCATGCTATTTTTCCACTTAGGACAGTTGCATTTTTTGAAAAAGTATTTCAACATGGGCACTTATTCTGTCTACATAGTACTAGGCCTTATGCAAGATATAGAGATAAATAAGACATTGTCCTTTTCCTCAAGGAGTCAAAAGTTATTAAATTAAGATGTAACTTGAAGATTTATCTCAATACATTGATGCTATTGTTATGACTTATAATTATCCATTGGAATTGCATTTATTGTTTAGAATAACTTTTTATTTTTAATTTTCATTATTTTTAAAGACTATAAAGCATCCTTCCACTGAGGTAATAGCTTCCACAAAGATTTTTCTATGCAAAGGGTTCTTATAATAATTTACATTTCTCTTCAGATTTGATCTAGAATTGCAATGTTATTTAAAATGTTCTCCTTTTCTAGTGATATATTCTTCCTATTTTTAAACAATTATTTGAAAAAATATACTTGTGCACTGCATGATAGGGCATAGTTATAGCCCTAGCCATTCAGGAGGCAGAGGTGGGAGGATGGCTGGAGCCCAGTGATTCAAAGTCAGCCAGGCAAAAGAGAAAGACCCCATCTCAAAAGAAAAAAAGAAGAAGAATATGCCTGAAAATTTTGTTAAACCAAATCAAAACCTATCCATAGCTTTATGAGACTACTTATATAATAAAATATATGCTCAACTGTTAACAGGTAGTCAAATATACCCATAGAATTTGAAACCTAATATTGCTAATGATAAATAAATTCTTTAATCATGCTCCATTGTCAACACTAATTATTTGTTTTCCTAAAGTCAGAAGTTTCTACTTAATTAGGGTTATTAGTGGTAATGAGTAAATGAAAATCTATTTGATATTCCTTAGTGCCGACATTAAGCAACCAATCGATGATAACATTTTCACATAGAAATATCAATTAATAGGCACATAAATATTGACTTTTAAGAAAAAGTCAAAAATTGACTTTTTTCAAGACTTAGTCTTTGTGTGGTTGTGTGTGTGTGTGTGTGTGTGTGCACACAAGACTCCATTAGTAGAGCAAATATGTTTACAATACTGTACAATATTGTATCTAGGTAATTGATATTCATACAAACTCAGAGAATTGTGGTTTGGAGCTTATTATTGTGCAGCATTGTTTGACCCAGACATTCAGGGATAGTGTATTGATTTCTAGTTCAGGTCCCAAAGTGGATTCTCAACACTAAGAAATCACAGGTACAGAAATTGCAGTTTAAAGCTTCTGTGCCTAATGGGATTGTTAGCACTTGTTTGTACTTTGGCTGGGTTTCAACAGAAAACAAAGTAGAGGTCCTGGGAACAGTTTGCTCCCATTCAGCCATGTAAGATTCCAGCATGTCATCTGCAGTCACCAAAAGCATTGGAGTCAAAGGGACAAATCCCAACCAAGTTAGATGGAAACTGAAAGTAAAATACCCAGAACGCTAACAAAAATATCCTCAAAGCCAAAGTCTATGTCAAAATGAGGGCCAAAAGTTGGAAGCTGGAAACAACAGTGTTTTTACCAGAGTTAAGACAGCTGGAGAAAAAATAAGGATGATTGTGAACAATTCCTGGTAACCACACCATGGTCTCCATGCCTCGACTGCATTTGTGCGGGGGAATAGGGGGAGGGAGCATCTCAGCCCGGCTTAAACCTGGGGTGAACATCTTTCTAGAAAGCCAACTTGAGACAGAGTCAAATCAAGCAAGAAATAATAATAATGTACTATTATTTTACTACATACATATATTTTATATATGTATATTATATATATAAAAACAATAATTTGGGTTATTAATATTAAAATAGGAAAAATAGGGGTTTCTTGAGATTATAGATTATTCTGTATCATTTACTTTTTTTCTGTAAATACAAAACAATAGGAATAGTTAATAGTTGGTAAACCATTAGCAGTAATTTATAGTAGGATAATTAAATAATATGTGTGAACATAATTGATATTATGTTTCTGTCATCCAAAGAGCAAATGATTTTAACTTTTCTAAACTTAATTGGGTATTTAAATTTTGTGCACTTTTTATATTAATGTGTACTCTTTTTCTTTTTCCTATTTGCCCTTAACTTCTCATTTTAAATAAATAAAATATTGCAGATGTAGTTTGGGGGTAAAATGCTTGCCTGGCACATGTGAGGCCCTGAGTTCCATTCTGAGCACCACAAAAATAAATAAATACATATGTACATAAAAACAGAAAAATTGCACATATTTATGGGGTTCCATATGGTGTTTAGTACATGCATACATTGTATAATGTTCAAATCAGCGTGAACATATCTATTTCCTAAAACATTTATCATTTCTTTGTGGTAAAAACATTCAATTATCTTTCTTCTTATTTGTGAAATACACCTCACATTATCATTATCTATAGTCCTCCTATTGTGCAAGAGCACACCAGAAGTTCTTAAGCCAAACTAAAACTTAGAACCCATTGAAGGACCTTTGCCATACCTCTCCCCTGCCCACTCTCTCCAGCCTCCGGTAATCACCATTCTACTCTCAACTTCTATGAAATCCACTTTTTTAGATTCAACAGATGAGTGGGCTCATGCAGTACTTGTCTTTCTGTGCCTGGCTTATTTCACTTAACAGAATGATCTCCAGTTCCATTCACATTGTCACAAGTGAGAGGATTTCATCTTTTTCAATGGCTGAAAAGTGTGGCATTATGTGTATCTACCACATTTTCTTTATCCATTCATCAGCTGATGAACACTTGGGTTGTTTCCATTTCCTGGTAATTGTGAATAATGCTGCAGTAAAGATGGAAGTGCAGATGCCTCTTCTACATACTGATTTCATTTCCTTTGGATATATACCTTTAATGGCCTTACTGGATCATGTGGCAGTTCTATTTTTAAATTTTTGAGGAACTTCTATACTGGTTTCCATAATGACTATGATGACTGACATTCTTAACATGAGTGCTCAGGGCTCCCTTTTCTCCACTTGCTTGTCAGCACGTATTATTCCCTTGTCTTTTTGAGAACAGCCATTTTTACTGGAATGAGGGGATACCTCATTGTGATTTCGATTTTCACTTTCCTGAACAGTTTGTTCATATTCCTGTTAGTCATTTCTATGTCATCTTTTAAGAAATATCTGTTTAGGTCTACTGCTCATTCTTCAATCGATTATTTGTTTCTTTGCTGTTGAGTTTTGGGAGGTTCTTATATGTCAAATATATAATTTGCAAATATTGTATTCCATTCTGCTGATTGTTTCCCTTCTGCCAATGGTTTCCTTTGCTGTGCTGAAGTTTTTTAGTTTGGTATAATTCCATTTGTCTATTTTTGTTTCATTTCCTGTGCTTTGGGGGTCTTGTTCAAAACAATCCTTGACCATTCCAATATTCTGAAGTGTTTCCCCCATTTTCTTTTAGGAATTTCACAGTTTCAGGACTTTGATTTAAATCATTAATCCATTTTGAGTTGATTTTTGCTAAGTAGTGAGAGAGTTCAAGTTTCATTCTTATGAACATGACTATTTAAATTTTACAACATTTATTGAAAGGATAATCATTTCATGATTATCATAATGCATGGTCTTAGCAACTTCGTTAAAACTGAGTTGGCTATAGATACATGGTTGGACTTAGAAGCTTTCTATTGTATTCCATTGAGCAGAGTATCTTTTTTTTATGTCACCTATGTTTTGGTTTTTTTTCTTTTTCTTTTGTGGTGCTGGAGATTTAACCCAGAGCGTCCGGCACACTAGGCAAGCTTTCTACCACTGAGTGACATCTCCACGTTTACTCTTACATACAGCAAAGTAGATATAGTCTACTCTTGATATATATTGATATAATTTTAAGAGAATATAATTATGACTAGTTAGAGATTACTTATATTCAGTAAAAATATTGATGTTTCTCTTTGCCCCAAGATATTTTTATTCTTTCTAGTTCCTTTCCCAATAATATTCTGAACCAACTTAGTCTTTAAACACCCTTCTTTCCTTTTATGTAGTGGTAAAATTGAACATAAACATAGATTTCACTTTGATTTTTGGCTCTGCTTTTATCAGACCCACATTGCACTGATGCTTGGTCTCAGTCCAAAGTGATATAATCCCTACTTCTCCAGCCCCTCCTTTCATGTGTATGAAGTCAAATGTATCAGTAACTACTTCATACTTTGAGTAAACTGAAAAGTAACAAATAACTTTGGTAATGAATAATTCAGTCCTACAGATAAGATATCATACTCCTTACAGTAGTGCTCTGTGTAAGGTCTTCAAGACATTCAGTGATAAGATCATCTTCATTAATTTTGGGAAGAAGTCATAGATAGAGTCATCATTGCCAAAGTTTCTCTTTGCACTGCCTATGGACTATGCAGATAGATAAGCAAAGTCCACCATGTATTTGACAAGGTATTAGAAATAGTTTGTGTTTTCAGAGGCTTTCCTGAAATCTTCATAGAAATCAAAATGCTTCATAGAAATCAAAATGCCTTGGGTACTTTCAAACCAAAGTACCCAAGAACTAGTGGGAATATTTTTTGTTGCTGTGATTTAAAGTATCACTCTATGTTCTGCTGAAAGAATGAATGCTAGTAAAATGTCAAATAATCATTTCTATAATTTGTTATAAAATTTTCTCTTTTCTGTACACTCAAACATTGCTGGTAGGACTGAAAATTGGTGTAACTATTCTGGAAAGCAGTATTGAGATTCCTTAGAAAACTTGGAATGGAACTACCATTTGACCCCACTCCTAGGTTTATACCCAAAGGACTTAAAATCAGCCTACTACAGTGACATAGCCACATCAATGTTTTTAGCACCTCAACTCACAATAACTAGATTGTGGAACCAACCTAGATGCCCTTCAACAGATGAATGGATAAACTGTGGTATATGTGCACAATGGAATATTACTCAGCCTTAAATAAGAATGAAATTATGGCATTTGCAGGTAAATGGATGGAGTTGGAGAATATCATGCTAAGTGAAATAAGCCAAGCCCCCAAAACAAAGGCCAAATGTTTTCTCTGACATGCGGATGGTAATCCATAATGGCAGGGATCAGGCAGTAGGGAAGAATGTAGAAACTTTGGATTGCGCAGAGGGGACAGAGGGGAGGGGAGAAGGGGTGGGAGTGGAAAAGATGGTGGAATGAGAGGGACATTATTACTCTATGTACATGTATGATTGCAGGAACCGTGTGACTCTGCATCGTGTACAGCCAGAAAAAAGAAAAGCTGTGCTCCATTTGTGTACAATGTGTGGAAGTGCAGTCTACTGTCATAATTAATTAGAACAAATTTTTTAAAAATTATCTTTTCTGAGATCAGATTCATAGGACATTGTAAGATGAATTGTGACCTCAGAAACTAACTTTCGTAGAGCAATCAAGGGAATGATGCAGTAATGTGTTTCTTTCCTGTGGTGTGCTCAAGCTAATTCAGGAGTTTATGTTTTCAGCTGAACATTGGTTTCTTTTCAGGAGACCAAAACTCTTTTCACGAACTTCAGTACTTGCCTGTCTCCTCCTGACTCAGGAGACCCATGCTCCATGTATGCTTTTGCATCACCCTCACAATCATTCCCAGTCCCATACTATCTTCTGACTATGACATAATCCTCTTTAGGATATTTGCCTGTGTTATCCTTAAAGCTCTCAAATAGTCACACTTCTTTTTCATGATGTCTAGGCTATGCTGAAATTGATTTTACAATCACTCACATTTTCATTTTCTTTAACTCTCAGAAGATAGAGTCACTCTTAGGAAAAAAAAAATGTTAAAATAGCACATCTCAATAAAAAGCAGTTAATCCACAGGCAAAATCAAAGACATTCACATTCATGAATTCCACACACTTTAATCCCATCCACTGCTGTGAATTACAAATCATAATTACCAACATCAGTGAGCAGAGGACAAGGAGTGGGAAAAAGATAGGGACAGTAATTATGAAGGGTAGATGTTGTATGACATATTCATCTAAAACTAAAAACATTGTTACTTCAACCAGTTCCCAGTTTGGTAGCACCATTGACTTTCACACTTAACCCTCAGCCTTCTACACTTACGTCTGAAAACCGGACTGTCCATATTCTAGAGAGGGGTTTCCTAGGACTTGAGACCTCCAATGCTAAAATCTGAACAGGACCGAAAAGAATGGTGGAACGAGACAGACATCATTACCCTATGGACGTGTGTGATTAACCAGAATGATATGAATGTACATCATGCACAACCATAGAAATGAAAATTTGTACCCCGTGTATGTACAATGAATCAAAATGAAGTCTAAAAATTTTAAAAATTTTTTAAAAATTTAAGAAAAAGACTGGGATGACTACTCACCTACATAAGAGCCAGAGGCATGGCAGTAGCCAGCCATATCTAACACTAAAATTTTGCATGAGCTAATCAGTGACCATTGATCATATGACAAAGGGGCCATTTAATCTGAGTGGTCGAAGTGCGTGAATATAAACTAAGCAATCATGTTTGGAAAAATGTAGCACTTCCAAATGTTTGTTCCTGGTCCACTTTGTGGTGGGAACAAACCTCTATTTTGTTGATGGGAGGAATGGGATTTCATCATGGACACCAGTAGAACTTAAAGCATTTGCCTCAATGACTAAATGTGAGGATTGGGGTTTTTAATGCTACAATATCTGTAAACTCCAATTGGTTCGAAATATGCCAATGGAACTTCTTTATAATGTGATAAACTTTCACCTCTAAGATCACAAGGACAAATTTTAGCTAGCCTTCTTGACATTGTGAAAAGTTTAAGAAAGCCTCTAGTAAAGTGATTTGTACAGCTTTGCATATCAAAAAAACTGTGCAACATACCTACATATTGGGAAAGCAACTTCACAAGTCAGATTTCCCCCAGGTTCAGAGTTCCTACTTAAGCCCTTTTACAGATCTATAAACAAAAAGCGAATAAGCTGGAAACTTGGCTTGCAGATACTCATGCAGTTTAAATTTTTAATGCTTTACTGAGAGCTCTTCTTTTGGAATCCTGCTGAACTAGGAGAACTTCAGAGCATCAAATAATGCTTCACCTTCTTGTAATACTTAACTTGAGAAAAGGGTTCCTTAACCAAGACCAGGGTTATCAGCTTTACAATGAAAAAAGCAGTGAATATCTAGGCTCAAGCAGAAATTCAGAGCATTTTACAGAGTTCAGAATCCCAAGCCTTTGATATGATATGATCCAAATCCCTTAGCATAGGCAGGTAGGTTCATTATTACCTTTCCTTCCTTCCATGTGCTTTGAATGGAAGTACAAGAATGAGAGCTCTGTTCTTAATGCATGGCTAGTTTTAAACTGTATGAAGCAGTTTGGATGGTAAAATACTTATTTTTCAACCATCTTTTTTCGAATTCTCTTTTTTCCCTCATAATAGAAACAGAAGAGAGAAACCGGAAGTCAAGAAAACCAGAAGTTACTCTCAGCCTAGCGACTCTGTCTCTGACCTTCAGTGAATCAGGTGCCCCCATGTAAAGAGGTCCATCTGTCAATCAGGCCAGTGGAGCAAAACCAAAGAATCAATGTCTCTAGTGCAAATTTCCCCTTCCAATCAAGTGTGACTACTTGATCAGTTTTGAAGAGTCCTGGGAAGGATGGTTCCTCTTCATGCTCATAGTGCTATTTAGTATTGCCTATGGTACTTAAAAAGACAGACTATAAATAAACATAATGAGGATTATATAGGGTATAGAAGTTAAAACTGAGGCTTGGATGAGAAAAGCTTTTACATAAGTAAACATTATAATGGAATATTTTCTTATATTTCCAGACTTTGACTAGAACTTTGGTTTTTGAATATTTAGAAAATCTTCCAAATAATACAAAAATAATAATACCCAAAATTTACAGAATATTTAGTATGTTCTAAGTGCTTTGCATATTGGTTCATTCCCTCTCAATAATCTTTTGGAATCAGTACCATTATTATATCCATTTTACTGATGAGAAAACTGTAACACACAGATTAAAGTAACTTAAACTAAATCAGGGAACTAGTAAATTGACAAGCCAGGATCACACCTTGTTTTTATTTTAAGAACATATGATATATGAGTTATTTCCATTTGGTAATAACTGTAAATATTTTTTGTTTCTTAAAAGAATACTTAACTTAGTAGGATTTAAACATAGTTTGCCAAACAGCTATTTTGGCAATAATCTGTGTTGGCCAATACGACTGAAATCATTAGTAGCACTTAAGCCCTAGAAGTTTAAACAGACTTTGCTTCCATACATTTATGCCCCAGCAAATTTCTTTCTTTCCCATCCCTCTCTCTTGGGGTCTGCAGTCTCTTTAGCTTTTATGAGGCATCTGACAAAGAAGCTCCAGTTTTTGTGATATATATATATTACTCAGCCTTAAAGAAGAATGAAATTATGACATTTGCCCGGAAATGGATAGAACTGGAGAATATTATGCTAAGCGAAATAAGTCAATCCCAAAGAACCAAAGGTCAAATGTTTTCTCTGATATGCAGATGCTAATCCACAATAAGGGGCAGGGAAAGAATAGAGGTATTTTGGACTAGACAAAATGGAGTGAAGGGAAGGGAGGGGGCACAGGGGATAGTAGAATGAATCAGACATTATTACCCTATGTACATATATGATTACATGACCGGTATAACTCTACATCATGTACAACCAGACAAATGAGAAGTTATACTCCATTTATGTATGATGTGTCAAAATGCATTCTGCTGTCATGTATAACTAATTGGAACAAAAAAATACATTGAAAAAAAGGAGAAGCTCCAGTTTTAGGGCTCAATCATCCGACAGAGGCTATTGGTGTGCTGATGTTTATCACAAATATCTAGAAAGATATATCTTCCATGGATCACTGGAGGCAAGCTGGACGACAGAGACTTTTTTCAGTTAAGTGTGTACCTGTTCTTCCTTGGGCCTTATTTTATTCTTTAATTTCAGAATGCAAGGTAATCTAGCAATTCTTACAACCTCCTTGAAGTCGTCATTAAGATCATTCTTTGAGTCTTAATTTTAAATATCAGGAAATAGAGGCACAAAAAGTTCCTTGCTTTCTCTGACCACATTCTAATTATGCAATCACAGGATGAATATTTTTCAGCTAATTATAAATGTACACTTTGATTATACTTTATAACAGTTCCTTCCAAGTTCTAGATGTCTCACTCACATAAGAGTTATCAAAAATTCAGTGAGTAAGGACTAAGGCAAATTAGAGACCTCAAATCTCCACCTCAGGGGGTGGTGCTGCCAGTCCCTACTGACAGTTGCCCTAAAGCAAGGACTATACAAAAGCCATTATTTGAATTATTATTTGCAATCTCTCAAGTATGGCATACTTCCATGCCAGCTGAACTTAAATGTATAAAAATGTAGCCCACAAGTCCCAAGTTCAAATGCTTTCAGACACTTACTTTTGGTTTTCATCAACTTTTTAATTGTACGATTTTACCAGAGGTTTTCTGTCTGAATGTTTTTGCATCACATAGTAAAAAAAAAAAAAAAAAAAAAAAAAATCAAACAGATAAATTAGTGGCAGAATAAGTACTAGGACTCAGAGCCATCTGTGTTCTTTGCCATCCCTGGAGCACTTCAGAAATTGTGTGATCCTGGGGGAAGTAGATGAATACAGTTGGCCCTTGTCCATGAGGGAATGTCCCACGATCCCCACTGGATACCTGAAATCACTGGGAGTGCTGAACTACATATACACAATTAAATGATAAAACTTGATCTATAAATAAGGCACAGTAAGAAGATTAACAATAATAATTAATAATAAAATAATTACAACAGCGTACTATAATAAAAATATGTGAATATTCTCTCTCTCTTGTCCCTCTCTCTCTCAAAATGTCTTATTGTACTTTGCTCTCACATCTTCCCGTGATGATGTGAAATGATACAGTAGCTACCTGATGCGATGAAGTAAGATGGATAACATGAGCAGTATTAGGCTTTTATGTAGGGAATACTTGAACATAAGTCCTGCGATGCTGTGCAGTTGATTTGATAATCCCAGGTGACTGAAAAGTGACAAACAGGCAGGTAATATATACAGTGTGGATACACTGGACAAAGGGATGATTCATGTTCTGGGATGAACAGAGTGGGCTGGTTTGTGATTTTTACCTTCTACTCAGAATAGCACACAATTTTAAATTTACAAACTGTTTATTTCCAAAATTTTTTATTTAACATTTTCAGGTAATAGTTGACTGTGAGATAACTGAAACCATGGAAAGTGAAGCCAGGGACTTCTGTAGCCCCAGTTTACAGATGAGGTAAATGAGAAGTTCCCACAAGAATTTCAGATCTGCACTAGAGATTCTTTAAATCCTTATAAATATAGTTCTGAGATTCAAGGAATTAGGAGATCATTTTAATTCCATCTCCACTTTGCTTAATAACCTAACTGCCCTGTGCCCCTTGCCTATCAAAGTAACATGAATATCTTCCCTAAGTCATATTTCCAAATAGTTGAGATGAGTCCTTCAGAGCAAGGCCAGACAATGAAGTCCACACTGCATTGCTGCAATTTCAGATAGTCAACAGATGGCTGATGTTGTAACAGACAAGGGTGAGATTCCTGAGGCAGGAAATGACCTGTCCACTGCACCCAGCAATGCTTAGACATGAAGGGAAGTGCTGTGATCCTTCTCCACAGGGTAAGAGGGATCTAGCAAGATTAGGTAGAGCCCAGAGAAGAGCCACAAAAATGATTAGGGGGTTATAAATAAAACGAAGAAGGAGAGATCAAAGAAGCCAGGGCCATTAGTCCAGATACCAGAAAACTCCTTGGTAACATGGCAACTGACCTCAAGACTTCCTGGGAAGACGCTCCTCCCCAGCTCTTTTCCCTCCATCACCACAGAGATTATAACTGACGTAAATGAATTTAAAGTGCTTCAGAAATTTCACAAAGGTAAGTGGAGAGCTTTTCGAGAAGCAGAAGTAGCTGAAAAGAGTTGTATCTAGTGCATTTCCTTCTGAAGAGCTTTTTAAAGTAGTCATCTCTTCTAGACAAATGACAGTGAATTTTGTTTTTTCTAAGTCTGGGTTTTGGACTACATTTTTGGTTGTTTTTATTTTTATTATTTTTGTGAGAATCATGAATCTCTGAGAATTTTATGAAAGCTATAGATCATCTCAGAAAAATGTACATGTTCATGAAGATTCTGAGGTCTTAAGAGGCCTGGTAGGACGACACCTGTGAGGTCTTGCAGCTCTGCAATTCCGCAAGGTGCTTTTTGATACCTGGGATAAAGGAACCCTGTGTTCCAAGTAGCACACGCTCCTCTCCAATTACCTCTGACTTCTGGGATCAGACTGGAATCCCTCAGCTGTCATTCTTCTTGCTCTACATCTCTTCTAGACACCAGCAGTCCACAGCTGAAACAGCACATGCTGCCTGGGCAGGAAAAGAGGGAGCCCCGCATAGCAAATATAGGTATTTACTGCTCCCCAAATACCTTCCCCACCACTCTGATGTCCCAAGCTCAAGGCTCACTCTTGGGAACCATGGCCATGCCCAGACTGCATATGCCCTTCATCAGAAATCAGCCAGAGCTGCCATACTGGACAGACACTTCAGGATGAAGAGGAAACCATTAGGCCCTTCTTAGCTCAGCTTAGCCAAGCGCATACAGGCTAGCCAGGCTGAAGCAGTGCTTCAGTTGTTTAAATTAGCTTGAGACCAAGTTTCCTTACCAATTTGAGTATGGACATCAAATCTGAAGACTGGCTTCATGCCTACATTTTATGTCTCCCCTAGAGCTATTGAAGGCTCCCCAAAGCTGGCATTCCCAACACCCGCTGCAATCACAACCTTAAAGAAAATTTAGCTGAAATATTTAACTTCTCCATCTTCAGAATATCTATATTGTCCATCATTCATGAGTTAGTGCATGTTTTAATGTTGTACAAAGCCATTAAAGAGGCATTACAGCAGAGAGCCTGTACTCTGGATTCAGAACGAGTGGTTTCAAGCCCCCCTGCTACTCGCTGTGTGACTTTGAGCACATTTCTTGGTCTGTCTGTACTTGTTTTCTTCTATGTAAAACAGAGAAAGAGACAATTCTCCTTTCATAGAGTTGCAAAAATTAAGTGAAAGAAAATGCATTAAGGTCTTAAAAATGTGCCTGGTACATAGTAAGTGCTGTTTGCAATAGTGTGGCTAAATATTTTCTCATACATTATCTCATTTGCTCCCTAGAACAGCATTTGTTGGAGGAGGCAGGACAGAGTTAACTTCATACATATTGAAAACAAAACTTCACAGACATTAACTGAACACAGAATCACATAGGTTAGAGTAGAATGCTACTATTTCCTTGCTGTGTCATTGACCCGTTTAGAATTTTATAAAAGTTGTGGATCATTTCCATAATCACCCCAGTGCATACCTACAAATCTCTCAAATTTTTGCCTATACTTTTGAATACTCATGGAAAGCATGAAGCCTATTCATAAAACATCCATGAACCCTGTTTCAGAATTCCCCATTCAAGAATTTCAGAATTCCCTGTTCTTTTCAAGAAGTATAGAAGTCCCTGCTCTTTTCAAGAAGTTTAGAAGTCCCTGCTCTTTTCCAAGAAAATCATTCTTTCTATGTTAGGTTTATTTATTTCTTTTCATCTGTTGGATGTTTGGTAGGTTTGGTTTGGGTTCATACTGGGAATTGAATCCAGGCACACTCTACCACTGAGCTACACCCCGCAGTTATTTTTTTATTTTTCATTTTCAGACAAGGTCTCAGTAAGTTACTAACAATTTGGCTAAATTGCTGAAACTGGCCTTAAACTTTTATGATCCTCCTGCCTCAACCTCCCTAGACACTATTACAGGCATGCTCCACTGTGCCTGGCCGTTTTTTATTTTTCTTTCCCTGTATTCAGAACTCCTGTCTGTCAATGATTCTCAAACAATATGGCAGCTAAAGCACTCAAAACAATTGAACTATGAGTCCCCTGACTCTTCTCCACCTATATCAGTGAGTTTATTCCATCTGCGCCTGAATCAATGCCCATACCTCAGTCTCTGCATCATTTCCCACTTGTTTCCTGGTTGCCTTCTGCTCCTACAAACAAAAATAAGGGTCATGAGCCCCAGTTGCATTTCCATTGTAGCCCTTCTTAATGAACACTAAAATTAAAGCTGGCCTAATCAAAAATTACAGGAATTCAAGCAACTGCTAACATTTTTGAAGCTCAATCAGTTCTTTTTCTTTTGTACTTTTTTTTCTGGAAAATTAAAGACTATGTTAATATAAACTAATTTAATTCAAATCTTTAGGATATAACAAAAATATCCTAAAGATTTGAATTTCCCAAAACATCTTTATCTGTCAGTATTACCTTTAAGTTTAGGTTATTTCTACTTGCTAGCTCTTCAGATTTCCATGTGAGTACACAGTGGGGAGGAAAAGAATGCATTTACCAGGAATTTGACAAGAGAATCTTGTCTATCTCAGTTACTCCTGTTAATGAGTCATGCTCTTGGATGATAGGCAGTTACCACCATTTGTACAGTTTATGTCATCTGAAATTAATGCAATCTCAGAATGCAAAAATAGCAAAAAAATTCTAACTCTGGAGTAATTGGCAGTCACCTATAGATACCTAAGATTCTTTATATTCACCTAACAATTCCTTAATAAAAGTGCAATTATGCCCTGAACCAGAGCAGTATAAACTTTGCCTGGAAATCCAAATTTGTTCACAAGGAAAAAGTGGTTTGTCAAGCTCTGAGGATAAATTTGACATTAATAATTTGTTGATGCTTCAATTTCAATTAAGGTCATTTTAATTTGGGTAACTTTGCAATGGATTCCAAAAAATTGAAGTAGACAATACTTCCTGATTCATTAATTCTAAAAAAAAAAAAATACCTTCTTAAGATAATAAAATGATGCAAACCTTTCTATGAATTTATGAGCCATAGAGTGATATCTCCATGAGAAAAGGACTTTTCAAACTATTATAAAATAAATAACCACACCATTAGCTTCATTGTCATGCAAAAGAGAAAACACAAATAAATCTTTTGAATCAGTACAAGTACAAGCAGTTCTTAAGAAAGAAGAGAACATAATTTAACCATAAGAAGAACACAGCTTCCAGAGGTGCCAACTTCACTTTGCTTTGTTTCCTCTCTCCCTGAGTTACTTTAAAAAGGAAAAAAGAGGTCTGCACTGAAGACCTCTTCAGTGACAGGGACTCAGCATAGGGCAACCCACCATGGAAGACAGCATGGAGCCTCATCCAAGAGTAGGAGCAAGTTCCCAGTCACTTCTACAATGTAGTTCTACAACATTCATCAACCCCTGAAGAGGTCCTCTAGAGAAACAGACCTATAGAATATAGATAATATAGATGGATAGATGGATGGATGGATGGATGGATGGATGGATGGATGGATGGATAGACAGACAGACAGACAGACAGATACGGGAATTGGCTCAAATGATTATTGAGGCTGAGAAGTCCCACTTTCTGCCTCCAGTGAACTAGAGAGCCAGGAAAGCCAATGGTAAAATTCAGTGAATCCAAAAGCCTGAGAATCAGGGGTCTGCTGAGCTAAAGTCCAAGTTAAGTCTGAAGGTTCAAGAGGCAGAAGTGTCAGTGTCCAAGGATAGGTGAAAATGGATGTCCCAGTTCAAATGGAGAAAGCAAATTCACTATTCCTCCACCTTTTCATTCTACTTAGCCCTCCAACGGATTGGGCAATACCTGTCCACATTGGTAAGGGCAATCTTTTTCACTCAACCTACTAATTCAAATTCTAATCACTTCCAAAACAACTCTTCAGAACATCTATAAATAATGTTTTACCAGGTATCTGGATATCCTTTAGCCCAGTCAAGGTGACACATAAAATTATCCATCACAAGTTCCATGTTCCCAAATAATCATTGTTTCAATAGTTATTGAGCACTTATCAGGAATCAGATGTTTTCCTAGGCAGAAGGGCAAAAGATACATCTCTATTGTTGCTATGGAAATATAAAAATCATCTGCAGTATAGTAAGTATAAAATATATACCAGCTGCTACGGTAGCCATCACCTAACACCATGGAGCATATTAAGCAAGGAAAGTGCCCCCAGACATAGCACCCACAGACTAGAGACTACCTCAGTCTACATATACACAATCAATCACATGGGTGGTCTTCAAGACTCTTTAAGGATATGGATGTAAGCATCAGATCGAGGAAGTCAGTGTCATTCTAAAGCCAAGGACTAAAAACCCTAATACTGAATCCAACACCACTCTTACAACCCTGTGAATGAGCAAAGATTTACATTTACATAGCACATTGTATTTTTCAAAACACTTTTTAAAACTCCAAGTATTATGCCTTTTGTGGTGTTTAGCAGGAAGACATTATTGCCCTCATTTCATTATATATTTACTCTCTGAAATATTTATTGTATAATGGTTTTATGTATCTTATTATTACTTATCAATAGATTATGTACTAATATGCACCAAAGATAATACATATACATAAAGCATACATTATTTATAAATTGTAATGCATTATATATCAATACCATATTTTTGCATTTTTGTTTAATATTTGCATCTTCTATTAGAATTACACTACCTGAGACATTATCTGGTTTTACACTGTTGTATACTCATACTTAGTTAGAAACAAGGATGAACACACAGCTGGCATTCAGAACATATTGGTTGCATGAATATTTAATGAAATTTACATTTGAGAAAACAAGTTAAGTGACCTGCACACAGGGAACCAGGTAATATATGGGAAAGACAAAGTTGAATAAGTCTCCTGGCTCCTCCAAAGCTTCTACCAGGTTGCCCCCACTGTTGTAAGAACTTAGTGAAGAAAAGGCAAAGAAGATGGTATTTTCTGCCTTCCAACTGACTGCCCACACTTTCTTATCTCCATTATACCCACCCTCTCTCAACAACTAGATCCATCAATCACAAAGGCCCTATGGATAACACTTCAGGGAACAACACCTGAGAAGGGCTTGGCTTAAAGATCTGACACTTGCAAGCTTGTGACTCACTGCACTGCCTCCCTCTCCTCTGTAGTGAGCTGGTAGGATATGCCTTTGGTTAAATCCTATTTTACTTATTAAAACAGTTTAAAAAAATAAAAAGTCTTTCCCTTTGACTTTGGATCACTCTGGTAAAAACATGAGAAGTAGAGCCAGACAAAAATATCTGATACTCTCTGCAGTAACATTGGCATTGCTTTAATAACAGAATTTCCATTTATTCAGAGTCTATAGAATGCTTACAGTGCTTTGTAAAATATGGCTATTTGAGGAAAGCAGGAGCCAGCATCCACTTTGCACTATAATTAGTCAAGGCTTTACCTGGGCATAAGTAAACTAGGGAAAGTTTTTCCTTCCCCAAGAAATTTTTCCCATGATCTTTGCTTTGGTGCTTAGAACAGTAATATTAATAAAGCCTTGTATTCAGGCACTGAATTAAAACACTAATAGTCTTTGTGGGGGCATCACATTAAAGTATCATAATAAAAAATTGGGTCACATTAAGATATAAGAAAAGTTAACAGTCACGTGACTATATTCTCAAAGAAAGGGATAGAAAACAGGGACATATAGGAGGAATAAATACAAAAGGTCCCTCTCTTTCTAATCTCAGTCCCATTGTTCTAGTTTAAGCTCTGATCATCTTTTATCTTGTTATTAATTAGTTCTCTGATTCTAGTCTCTTCAAATTTCCAAATCTCTGATTCATTATCCAGCTGACAGCAGAATGATAAATGTAAAACATAAATTTAATCATGTCATTCTTAAACTTAATATTCATCTATAGTTCCCCATCTCTAAAACTGAAATCCAAACTCCTTAGAATGGCTGAGGATGTTGCTCAATAGTAGAGCACCTGCCTCACATGCCCAAGGCCCTGAGTTTGATTCCCAGCACTGCAAAAACAAACAAGCAAACTCCTTAGTAGGTAAATACAGCATCCTATTTCCTGCCTGCTTTTCAAGTCAGATATTCAAGTCTTCCCCCAAGTGCACCCACATAGCTCATCAACCACTTCCAAGAAAAGTAGGAGTGGCCTTCTATTAGGGAACCTGGCACAAATATGTGTTCATGAGAGACACATCTCTGAGTTCAAGCAAAGGTTTATTGACAGAGAAAGTCTTCCAGGCTGCCCTGCAAGGTACAGCAGCCTGCAGGAAAAAACTTAACTATATAGTCATGTACAATGGAGTAGTTAAAAAATAACCCTTCTGGCCCTGTGATTGTTATTTGGCATCTCTGCTGTGGTTTCAGTAGTGAGGGAGCTTTGGGGGTGGGCCTACCAGGAAGGTCATGCCTAGATGGGCAGTTTCTGATTTTCAAAATGGAGTTACTTTGGCCTAAGGACCTAACACCTTCCACTAAAGCTTCATTAGGTTTTTCAGTTTTTACAGCTCAGTTGACAACATTAATAAAGTTTTAGACCCCTTCCAAAATTCCAGGCTCCGTGCTAAGTGCTTTAAAATATCTCTTTTAACTTTCCCCTAAATCAGATGTTCTTACTTTTTTTTTTTTTTTTTTTTCAGGAGAAAACCGAAGTTTGAGGTGGTTGAGCAACTTGCCCAAAGTATTGGTAGGTGGTGAAGTTAAACTTCAAATTCCGATTTGCTTAAGTCTGACAACCACAATGTAAAGGATTACTAAACACATAGAAATATATTAAAAATATAAACTCAATAGCTGCACTCTAGATTCTGGAATGAAAACACAATTCAAACACAACTTCCCTCAAATTTTGACTAAAAGAAGGCTATTTTGGGATTTGTGACCTTTTTGACAAAAGGGATAAGATCTTTTTATATACAGATGTATACCACGTACTGAACCCATTAGAGGCTCATTATAAATAATAAATATTTGTGTAGTGAGCAAATAGAATTCTTGGGGAAATTCTTGGGGAAATCTGTGCTATATACTTTCCTCTGGATTCATAAAGTATGCCAAGGTAAGCAACATTGGCAGAGTACTAGGTACCTAGGTAATATATTAGATCCTCCAAAAGTAATTTAGGTACCTAGGTGCCTAGGTAATATATTAGATCCTCTAAAAAGGAATTATGCTGTGGAATATGTCATTGGCCAGTTGAGGGACACTTTAAGGAGTTGGCAAATCATTTCATTACATTTCATTCTGTCTTTTCTTTTTAGAACCCTTGGGAAGAATGGTTTTCTGGAATAAATTTTCTTTGCATGAGAAATTATGCCTTACAATCATGGCACATTTCTTCTTGTATTATCTACCTGATACATTAGAGTCAAATACCTAAGCAAAAGTACTGAACTTCGTGGAATAATTTAGCCTACATTTTGACTTGATTGTACAGCTCTACCTCTGCTTTCCACTTGCCTAAATTTTCTCAACTACATTCATGTTATACTTTGTGCCATTTACTCATTATTTAACAAGCCATCTATCTGTCTAAAGTTCTATTGTTGAGTTTTTTGTTTTTGTTGCTTATTAATTCATTCAACACACAACCATGGGTCACATATTCTGTGCCAGGAACTTTTCTAGGATACTACAAGTAATACAGAAATGAACAAAACCAAACTAAATAACAAAATCCCTATGATGATCATAATCTAGTTATGGAGGAAGACAAATAAATAATTAAACTACTGAGTGAGCTAGGTAATAATAATTGCAAAGAGAAAAATTATCCTAAAATAGGGTTTAGGATATTTCAGGGACTGGAAGGGTAAAGAGCAGCAATATTATAAAGAAAAGACTCGTCAAGAAAGTAAAATTTGATTGAAGACTTGAGGCAGAGAAGACAGTGATCCATGAAGATACCTGGCACATGGAAATTCAGAGATCTAATGGAAACCAGAGAATGCAGAGCTGTGAAGATTATTTTAAGAGTATTTTCCTCTGCTTAACGGAGATGGAAAACCTCTAGAAATTTTTTAGCAAAAATTGATGTGGTCTAACTTATGTTTAACAGTATCATTCTGGCTTCTCTGTTGAGAATAAACCATAAGATGTCAGGGTATGAGCAAGGTGACCTGTTAAGATAATTACATAATAGAGGCGAAAGACAATGTCTTAGACCAAAAAGATGCATTAGAAGTAAAGTCATCAAATTCTGACTGCATTTTCTAGGTAGAATTTACATTATTTGCTATTGAATGTAAGGTTGGTCCTCAGATAAAAAGTCAAGAATGCTGCCAAGGTTTTTCGGTGCCAACAACTGGAAAAATGTAATTGCCTTCACTGAGGTTAAGGAATACTGTGAACAGTGCAGATTGTGAGGGTTTGGAGATAGCACAAGTATAATCAGCCATGTTAGGTTTGAATATTTATTATGTTTCCAAGCAAAGAAGTCAAAGAGGTAACGGAGCAGACTTCAGAAGACAGGTCCAAAATTGATGGAAATACAGCATAGATGGAAAAAAGAGAGGTCCATGGACTGAGTCCTGACCACTCTGTTTAAGGACAGGAGAAGATGAAGCACTACCAGTGAAGTAGACTGAGAAGAACAGTTAGAGAAGCAGAAGCAAAAGAAGGAGAGTGTGTTTCTCAACACCTAGAAGAACCTAGGAAATGATAGGTGCTGAAAATGTATTTACTGAATAAATAAATGCATGACTGATGTCAAGAAAGATGGGCTTAAAACAGAGACTATCAGATTTACCAAAAGGGAGACTTATTGTTATCTTTCATCAGTGGAGTTTCAGGGAAAACACAGACGCAAGATCCTGACTGGTGAAGAGTGCATTTGGAGACAAAGTATATGGATAACTCTTTACAGAAGTTTTGATCTGTAAGGAAGGCATTATAGATGGAAGGAAAAGAGATTATATCATTAAGAGAAATAAGAGCAAGCTTGATCCATTCAACAGAGAAAATTTGGTAATTTAAGAAAGGATGGAACCCAATGGACGAGGGTGTTGTCTTTTGCAGGGAGCTGAGACAAGTCATAGAGGAACCAGGAAGAAAAGCAGCATCTGAGACTGATGCAGGAGGGAGGGCTAGGCAAAGCTGAAAGTATGCTGAAGCTCTCATCTGTCTTCTCTTTCTCTGCAAAAAAGGAAAGAAAGTCACGTGCTGCAATTAAAAATGTACCAGGAAATTTGCAAAAAATAGGAAAGGTCTAAAGTAGCTGGTGTAGGGACAGAGGGGATAAATGGACCAGGGAAATGTACTGTGTTTTCTGAGTAGCACTGACTTCACTTGATTTTTTGACTATGCACATGAGTTGTGCTCTTCTCCAGTACAGCTCTACCAAGCAGGTCTAGATATAGAGTAGGTGAGAGAGAGCAAAAAGTTGGTAAAATTAATGTATTGACAGTCCCAGTAGAAAGTTTGCAAACATTTCAAAGACACTATATGTCCTGAGTATTTGAAATTCCTTTTAAATAAATCTTTTTTAAAAATTGAAAATGTGTATATAATTAGTTCAACTAATATTCATTGTACCCAAGACTACTAACTCCAGGTAGGAGCCCCTTGTACACTCTTTCATCAACCTTGTATTTTGTTTAAATGGAAATTTGAATTTTTTTGCTGAGATGTGTATTCCAGTAGGTTTTGAAATACTTAAAGAAGTGATCATTTTTAATTTTTCATTGTGTTACCAGAGCTAGCACAATAAAAGAAAATGGTTTGTTTACTTAATTAATATACATACATAGTTCTTATGGACAGATGAATAAAAAAATCTGTTTACATGCTGCATAGTGGTAACTATGACAGATCTACTAGGTTCAAAACTACCTTTGCCACTTACTAATTGTGTGTGGTAGCCAACTTGTCCTCCCTTGTGCCCCAATTGATATGTTCATAAAATGGCAAAAATATTACTATTAATCTGGTTATTGAAAAGATGAAATGAATTTAGTATCTACAAAGCCCTCAGAAAAGCAACAAATCCATAAAAGTTCAATGAATGCTAACTCATTGCATAATACTTTTTATTTTCTCCCTCCTTCTCCTTCTGAGTCTGAAAGATGCCTTTAATCCCCTGCTGTCCATGTTGGATTCGATTTTTATCAATAGAATATTGTGTCTCCTTTTGAAAATCTTTAGAGTGTGCCACTAAATTATGGAGACTCCTTTGAAACATGGATTGTGCTTTATTCAATGTAGAATTTTCTGTGCCCAGGGCAATATCTGGCATGTAAAATGTACTCAGAAATGTTCGTTTATTTAATTGAACGGTACTGGGTACAGTGGTAAATTGGGCAAAGAACTGGGCTACTCAGAAGGAATAACGAAGACCCTTTTCTCAAGGTAGGGAAATTCCTGAAGAAAAATAATAACTCAGCAAGAGAGATAGAAAGGTAAGAAACAGAAATTTTCCTCCTTCACAACTTGGCGAGGCATAGACTGAGAGCTCTTCCTCTCATCCCCTTGGTAACATCCCTGCTTTTCTAAACCTGGCCGTTTATAACAGAATTCTTGCTAGTTGTCAGGTTGAATCAAAATAAATATCCACCTAGAATGAAGGAGAGACATTAGAATGATTTACCAACAACATGTCAAAATCCCATCCAGAGGATGTTTGAGGATGAACAAAATTGACAAAGGGAGAAATATTTTCTTAACTCTGCATCTTTTTCTCTCTTCCTATTATAGTCTTTCTCTAACACAAAATACCCTAATTCCAAATAAAATACCACCCACTCCCACCTTCTTCTGCCGAAGGCAGTTCAGTACATCTCCCAAAGAAGGCTTCTTTGACTCCAAATTAGTAATACCTTTGAACAAAACATGCCTAAGAAATCAATAAACATAATAGCCACTTTAATAAGAGCAAGAATTTTTGAGATAAGAACTGTGGCACTTAAACTATTCAAAATGAGCGAAGATGTAGATGCCTAAGAAAGCTTCCACTAACCATGCAAGTGAGCAATCCAGGGGAAGCTGAATTTGCCAGGAAATTGAAAAGATAACTGCCACCAGCAATTTTCCTGCCTGAGTTACTCTCATGATGCCAGACCTTCATCCAAATCTCCTCTGAAGGTTTATAATGACAGGGATGCTGTCACTTGAAGTAAATATTGCATTTGCTGCTGTTCTCAGGGACAAAACACTGGAAGTACATAAACAAATGTCACTTGATCTTTTAACAAGATTTCTCACATGTGCAAAGTGAGATGTAAGCTGATCTCCACCATGAAAATTATAAAACATCTGAAATTATCCAGGGTATGTAGGAAAATCTATTCTCTGTGGGGATGAGGGGACTCTGATTTGTAGTATTTGCCAACTTCCTGGGTGAAGTTCCCCACCATCACTAGGATATTGACAAGATACCACTAAACGCAAAGCAACACACCGGAACCAGACCACTCCAGCACACCACTGGTGCTCACCTGAAAACTAACTGCTTCCCTCTCCAGAATTAAAGCTGAAATGGTTATTGGGTGCTCTGTAGTCCAACCCTCCACCCTTCAGCACACTGCAAAGGAAAAGATGTAGATAATAAGGCATCAAAGTTCCCATGTCCAGTTGTCTGTGGAATGAAACCAAATCTTGAAACAGTGAAACAGATCCTTGAGGAAGGTCATGGGAGGCCCCACTAGAAAAGACAGCACTTCATGCTGGCTGCTGTCACTTCTTTGCACATTCAGCCGTTTTCACTGACACTAGCTGCAGCCATGGAACAAGTAGCTAAGGAGTAGGTGCTGATTCTATCTTGGTTTCCCACCGCCTCCTTGTTCCCATTGACCATACTGCCAAATCCAGAGCTGTCACTCCACTGGTCTATCATTGGAAGAAGGAGGGGGTGTCTAAAAAGACCAGCAAAATAATTTCATTCCACCTCTTCACAATTCTGCCTAGACTTGAGGTTATATAAAATTGACCAATAGGGCCATGGAGAATTTAATTAACGAAATCCTACAGATCATATTTCCAGAGAGCACATTCTCTTTGTTAATATGATTATCCTATCACAGCTAAGCATCATGCTACTTTTGAAGGCATGCTACCAGCACTTGCCACTCCATGGTTTCCTGGGCAAAGATTAACTAATATTATCTCCATTGTGACAAGTTTGCTATTTGTGGCTGTAGACAGATGGACCCAGTTCTGTGTGTGCCTCCATTGCAACCACTCTGCTCTGAAATTCTTTTAATTGTGGGGGGAAAAAATCCTGAGCAGGGCTAGTCCAAGGATCTACATTTCCACTTCACTTACACTCTATAAGTAAATTCCATCATGCATTATTAGGCATAGCACTGGAGACTTAAGAAGTCATGTTTCGTCCCATTCTTTTATTTTTCTAAGTCTTGGTAAAATCTGTCTCTAGAAATATCCCATGCCCTGAAAGCATGTGGCAAGTCTCAAGGTCAGGCTGTTAAATTTATTCAGAAAACGAAGTTGCTTTTTGAGACCCAGAGCCTAAGTGGCAGCGCAGCACCTCCTAGCTTCTCAAGGAAGCTCTAATGTTTACAGTCATCTCTTTGGAATGGATTTGGTTCTGGTGAGACACATTTGCGAAGAACAGAGGTGGTGAGAATCCTTTCTCCATTCTAAAGACAGCTGTGTGAGAACATAAAAGTGGCTTTTTGTATTTTCATTTTTCCAATCTTTATCACAAGTCTCTCAACTTCTCTTTAAGCCCCCTTCCTCATCACTTATAAACATTTCATTTATTTGTCAGTTTACATGTTTTACTTTCCCCTCACTAAAATTCACAACCTAAGAGGGCACTGACCTCAAGTGATCTTAAGATTGTTTTTTACCCCAGAATCCAGAACAGGGGCTGGCACATACTAGGCACCCAAGCAATATATGGGTATTGGTGCAGTTCATCTTAGGAGCCCAGTGTCTGCTTTGTCCTTAAGGCCTTCTTTATTCTTTACTACTTGTCCTAATTCATGGTCTTACCTCTGCATCACTGGCTATAAGATACAAGATGGATGGTGGAGAGTTCTGACAGAACTAGATCCTCCAATCCCAACAAAGGGATAGACCCTGCTGCAGATTGTAGGAAAACTCCGCTTGTCCACTGAAGTGGTCATCATCACAGAGGTTCCCTGCAGGTAGTGAAGGCAGAGTGCACTCTTAGAATAAGATAGAGAAGAGATCCAAGCAGACAAGGAGTGAAAGAAAGGTCTGGAAACTGGGAAGGTCTCAAGATTCTGATTTGGACACAGGATCAAATTAGAGATCCAGTTATTACTGACCTCCAGAGTAGGAAAGAAATCCTAACTGATGGACAAAGTCATAACCATATTGGGAACCAGAAAGGGGGTGCTGATCTCAAAAGTATGTCTTCACAATTCTTTAAATCCCTTATTGGTAAGATCAAAACTGAGCTTGTACCTGGGAGTCAAGCAGCCCCAACAGCAAAGGGTGAAGCATAGGAGTTTATTAGGACACAAGACACCCTTTACACCCCAATCGGCTGCTCTGTAGAGGGATATGAGTATGTGTGGGCACACATGAGTGTGTGTGTGCGTGTGCACGTGCACACGCACAAACACACACACACACACACATTTACTTCCAGAATATTGTATTTTCTCACATCAACTTGACCACATTTCTGTGAGGGTTAATGATCTGCTATGATCAGTCCAACTTTAAAGAAAGAAAGTGGGGACCATGTGGAAACTCAGACAGTAGAAAACATGTGGATGGAAGAACTTAAATCCCAGGATTATCTAGTTCCGTGGTTTATTTTTTCACACGATATTGCAAATTGTCTATTGTCATGTGGAAGTTATTAGCAGGATTATACTATCAATTTCATCTCTCAAGAAGACTGCCATGCCTTCAGGTATGTAGACCTAAAGCCTGAATTTGAAGAGATGATTTCAAAAGGGAAAGGTCTCAGGAGGGTTCAGTGGTGACTTAACATTTATAAATTGACTTCTATTGAACTTAATTCTTACCGTTTTGTTTTTCTTCAGAGGAAAAAGTGAAAACTCATGAAGTTGAGGAAGGAAATTAAGAACATAGGAGGCTGAGATCTGGGTTCCTCGTGGCCCAGCTTCACCGGCACATATAGTATCTTCAGTAAAATCACATACAACCAGGCTCTCTGTTCAGGGCTGTCTGGAAACCCAGGGCCTCAGGTAATCAAGGTCAGAGTTCAGCAAAGGGTGTGAAACTGACCAAGATTGGATCTTTCTAGTCTCTTGCATTCAGCAGAGTCACTGACTTAGAATTTAGGTCTTAGAGTCATGCTACAGGAAGAGAAACCAGAAATATTTT
This sequence comes from Glaucomys volans, assembly GCA_020662805.1. Classification (NCBI taxonomy): domain Eukaryota; kingdom Metazoa; phylum Chordata; class Mammalia; order Rodentia; family Sciuridae; genus Glaucomys; species Glaucomys volans. Next base: position 267,908 of record JAJEJO010003473.1, on the reverse strand, counting down.
CTCACAAATACACTCTTGGCCACTGGAATTGTATTACCCATCCCCTATCAAAACCCTTCAGGAGATAGGGCATCCTTCTTCTCTCAAGCTCTTCTCCAATTCTTCTGAGTCTAAGCATCCCTGTCTCATGGGCCTATGGCCACCTAGTACACTTTGCAGGGTAGAAGTGATTCTAAATCTGAGCATCTAAAATAAAATTCTCAGAAAAATTCTAGAAATAATGACAAAAGTTTGTTGGAATGATGCTTAGAGCAGAGAATGCACACAATTGTTGACTTTTGCCTAAAATTTGAATTTCTGGGTACTAAGTGAATCAATGTTTTTGAGATTATACTGCATTCAGGGGTGGTCAAAAAATCCACCAGAATCATAATGTTTCTATGTAATAAAATTTGTCAGTGTAGTCACTATTTACAAAGCCTCTCCCAACCAGCTTCTAATTGCCCCAGAATAGAGCTCTGAAACCTGGGGAGATGTTTATGGCTCTAGGAGCTCATAAAGTAGAACTGTAAAAATATTCCTGCTGACTGTGCAGCAGGGGCCCTTGAAAATAATTAGCCATAATAGCCCTGTCCAGACACACCGTACTCTCCAGTTAGGAGGCAAACTCCCCAGCAGATACAATAGAATGCCTGTGAACAAGGAAATAGAGGTGTACATGTGCACTTTCTCTCTAGACAGCAGAGCACTGCTTTCCAGGGATTTCCTGTCACAGCTTCTTGATTTGACATAAGTCTTTGATAATCATCCTGTTTCTTGTTTTAATACCAAATTATTTGCATCAGTTAAATAACCTTACTTTCTCACTGAAGTTTTTCTTTGTTTGTTTGTTTGTTTAGTTGGTTTTTTTCTGTTTGTTTGTTTAAAATTCCCTTGCCTTAGGGGCAAGATTTTAATTTTAGTCATGGTCTCTGCTCCATCAGGGTTTCCAGCTTTGAACAATAATATCCCTCATACATGAGGAACTTCATACATTGCAAAGGGATTCCCTGGAGACAATTTCACTAATCTTTCACAGTAACTCTGTAAGAGAGGGGCCAGTCCCATTTCAGATTTGAGGTTTGTCACCTCCTTTTAGGGTTTGGATGTGAAGTATTCCCCAAAAGCTCACATGTGAGACAATGCAAAAAGGTTCAGAGGAGAAATGATTGGGTTTTGAGAGTCTTAACCCAATCAGTGAATTAATCCCCTGAGAGGGTTTAACTGAGTGGTAACTGAAGTGGAAGGGTGTGGCTGGAGGAGACGGGAACTGGGGCGTGGTTTTGGGTGTATACCCCAAATGTATACCTCTGCTTTCTGATCATCATGTGAGTTGCTTCCCTCTGTCACACTTTTCTGCCATGATGTTCTGCCTCACCTGAAACCCTGAGGAATGGAGCCAGCCTTCTATGAACTAAGACTTCTGAAACTGTGAGCAAATAAACTTTTCCTCCTCTACAATTGTTCTGGTTGGGTCTTTAAGTCTCAACAGTGAAAAAGCTGACTAAACCACTTGCCTGCACTTGTCAAAGAGTTGGGAGTAGAGAGGAATAAGATTCAAATTACCTAAAGACTTTTATCTACTAATGGGGAAAAATGCACACACACACAAATGAACAAGTGAGATGCATTCAGATAGTTATAAGTGCTTCAAAGAGAATAACGGGAGTCAGAGTGTTTGGGAAAGACCTCCGGAAGTGGGACAACTGAGAGAAGCTTTGAATGACCAGCAGAAGACAACCATGCAAAGAACTGGCAAGAAAAGTAAATTCCAAGAAAAAAAAAACAGCAAATGTAAAGGCCTAAAACAGGAGTGAGCAGTAGATTGGAAGCCAATGTAGTTAGGGTATAATGAGTGAGAAGAGAGAAGAGTCAGGTATAAGATTACATCAAAAAGACTATCAGGAGCTGGGGATGTTACTCAGTGGTAATAGACTTGCCTAACATACATGAGGTCCTGAGTCCAATCCCCAGCACTACAAAAAAATAGAATAAGTAAAATAAAGGTGATCCTGGACCTGATTACACAGGGTCTTACAGCCCTTGCTAGGTGCTAGATTTAGTCAATTTGCCATGGGAAGCCATTAGAACAGCTTAGTCAGATGAGTGACTTGCTAATAATTAAGTATGGCATTTAAGAGATCAACTGAGTTAGGCTGCTCACATTTAAATTCCACTTCTATCGAGTACTAGCAATATACTCTTAGACAGTTTCCTTAGATTTCCTGTGCCTTAATTTCCTCATCTATAAAAAATAGAAACAGATATAATATCCATCTCAATGTGTTTAAAGAAACAAATATAGGCAAGGAATTCAGAACAGGATCTGGCAAATAAAGTACTCATTAAATGTTGGTTATCATTATTATATTTAGAGAAATCATTGTGACAACTCTGTGAGGATGGACTATGACAGGCAATAGTGGGAACATAGACACCAGTTGGGAGACTGTTGCCATATCTAGGTGACAATGGGAGACTTAGATTTGAGTTGAAGCCAGAGAAATAGTGAGTACCTGAAGTCAAAATCTATTTGGAACAGCACCAAGACCAACTCCAAGAATCATCCCACTTCCAAAGGGTTGACTGTGTGAAGGAAACTACAGTTAGATCTGAGAAGATCCAGCTGAGAGACAGGAACTAAGATGGTGGAAGAGGAAGTGACCTGTCAGAGGGAGGAAGCTCAGCAAGGACAGCATTTACAAGGTATCCTGGGCTCCTCCATACAGGTGCCACAACCCTGCACATTTAAGCAAGAATGGAGATGGTGTGCTGTCAGACGGATGCTGAGATGATGGCCTGTTTTGATTATGCTTCAACTATGTGATACACTTTGGATGCTGGTTTAAAAGCATCCTTTTATCATGAGAAAATGGAAGGAAATATTTCAAAAGAAGAGAAAACTAAATATCCAAAACCGTACATTGCATCATTGCCTTTAATAGAGAAAATGGAAATGAAATGCAAAGGAAAATTGAACAGCACTGTGGTGTACTGGATGAGACCTTCAAAGAGCAGCTGATGCACCCACAAAATTGAGAAGTCATCCCCCACTTATTCAAAGCAGAAAACACTCATCCTGTGCCTAAAGGAGTCCAGGATAAAAACATCTTAAAAAAAGGAACAAAGACAACGTGTTCAAACTTATTTTTATTTGAAATAGGAACTGATATTTTCTAGAAAGTTTAATTTGGGGTATAGTGATATCTTCTTTTAATAATCAGTAACACCATAATTATAATCAAAGTATGCTTACATTTCACTTTTGAAAAAAAGGAAATTATTTTGCCCTTAGTTTTTAAAAAAAAATTTAATGAGATATCCTCGTGATTAATTTTAAAATTGCCTTTATTTCCAGCTCTATCTTTAAATAGACACGGGTGGAATAGATATTCTCAAAACCTTCTAACCAGAATATTTTTGAAAAATAAATTAGTATATAAATAGATAGAACTTCATAATCTCTCCAAAGGAAAAAAAAAATAGCATGAAAGATGGGGATTTAAAGACTGTGATATAACTTGTTTTTGCAGTTCTAATAATTTGCTTAGAATGATTTCCAAGAAAACCTCTAAAGATATCTAACCTTAATTTTAGTTCAAGAAAGTTTCCCTTAAATTTTCCTCTTGGAATTAAACAAAAAAAGATTTTAATTGTATGTGAGAATGTTGAGGGAGAGGAGGAGCCACACTTCATGACACGCCAATCAGTTGAAGGCATGAAAAGAAATACATGACTTAACCAGCGGAGATTCCAGTTAGAAAACCTCAGAGAGCCCAGGGAATGGAAAGGCAGGCAGCTCTGGCCTAATCGAAGCTACTTTCTGTAAGTTTCTAACACTTCCTTTGTTCTTCTTCTACAATACCTTCATTCCCCAACTTCATAATAACTTGCAGTGGACATGCCATTATGTCTCTATCGGACTGCAAGCTCCCCGAGGACGAGATCTGTTTCATAATATCACCCATACTGAAAGTCACGGTTCTTGGAGTTATCCTATAGATATTAGTTGTTTCAATGTCAGAATATATTTCTAAAGTTATGGCCTATTATATGCATGCCTTTTCATGACTGCCTCCTGTTAGAAGTTTCTAGTATGTATAAAATAAGACCTTAAATTAAAACCACAATAGGATCTATATAGGCCTACCTATATATAAATCTATAGAAACTTCTTGACTCGAACTTGCCAAGGTTTTAAAGTTTTAAAATTGAAGAAAAAAATTATCTGATCTTATAAATGAATCGATATTGAGTTTGTTGTTCCAAAAGAAATTGTGTTAGTAGAGACTGTTAGCTGTCTATCAAAATCCATCCTCCCAATGGATCTACTTTTCCCACACTCCACTGCTGTTGAGAACAACAGTGTAACCAAGTCTCTATAATAGACACAGAGGAAGTACAGTGTCATTTTCAGACCTGGTCCATAGAGAACCTCCCAGGGAGGTGCCTTCATACTCTTTCCTGCACTCCATGCCAGCTGAGAAGGATGGTGTCCCCAGAGCATCACAAGCTGAAGATGGCACTATCATTTTCACCTCAAGTCCTTAGATGATTGTGTGGAGAAGAATCCCCTTTGCTGACTTGGAACATTTACTTTGCTGTTTTTTATAAGGGAAAAATAAATGTTGCTTTTATCTTTTTTATAAGAGAAAAATAAAATGTTGCTTGAGTTTAAGCCATAATATCCCAAGCCAATTTGCAGTATCACTATATTGCTCATCCTGGTTGATGTAGGCAGCATTTACTCAGTGTCTCCTTTCTGCCAAGCAGTGTGTTAGACATTCTTATTCAATTTCTAAGACATTATGAACTACGATATTTTCAATCTAATATTTATTGAGTTCTAATGCAATCAGGTATCACTACGCCTTTATGTTTATTATCTCATTTATCCTAACAATAATCTTGTGAGGTAGATACTACTATTTTTCCCACTTTACAGATAATGAAACTGAGGCTTGGAAAAGTTCTGAAAGTGCTCCCAAGATCACACAACTAGTAAGTAGAGTAAGTGGAGAGAAAACCAAACATAAATCAAACAAATCCATAGGACTAACCCTTGAACTATGATGTCTTGGCCACATACTACACCCCTAGGGCTATAAAAGGAGCATCTCTAAAGGCAATTGCCACATTGAGAATCATGTCAAGGAAGTGACTTTGTCCTAAAGTCTCTGATTTGTGTTCCCAGTATGATGCTAATGCATGTGCTGCAATGTAGCTGAAAACGGCCAAGTGACCTATCTGTCTAGGACAAGTCTTTGAGCCCCAACAGAAAGTTCATGATCACCTCCATGCTATGAAGCCCTATCAGTTAGCAATCCCTTTGTCCACAGGAGATGTACTAGTTGTGGAATAGAAACAGAGGTCAGTGTACAGATTCTGAACTTGAGGACAGACAACATATATTAGATACCTACATGAAACAAGTAGAAGGGACAGTTTTCTTTGACTTAAAATTTTTCAGTGGTAGGTGATTTGGGAGATTAAATAACCTGGAGCATAAATCAGTGTTTGACATTTCCAGATTTGACCTCTGTTGTGTAAGAGATTTCATAAATAGCAATTCCCTCAGCAAATACTGCAATTTTTGTTGCTCTTCAGAAAATCATTTGAGTATAAATCCACTGGATGCAAGGACTTTGAATGGGACAGTAACTGGTATTTGAGTTTCTTTGTATAACACTCTTAGGATGTAGGCTATTAAGAACAATGTTGGCCCAACTTGGTAAAATTAACACCCCATCTTGGATACATCTATGCATGGATACACCTATAACTAATTCTTCAAATCACTCTTCAGTTACAACAGATTGAAATTTCTCTATTTTTAATTAAGGCAGCTGCTTATTTTGCTATAAATTTTATTACCACTGTTGAAGCATACAATATAACTAGCTTTCAAAAAGCAGAGTGCCTTTGAAACTCAAATTCTCATGTCTAGATTTATGTTTGCTCAGCTTGAGACTGGCTTTTGCAGTATCAGCTTTTGGCTCAGTCTTGCCCTTTGGATATGCTTTTCTGTTAAGTCTCCTGCCCCTAAAAGAAATAGGGCTATATGGCTTGCTTTTCTAGGAAGAATTTCTTGGCCAGCAATGCATGATCTCTGTGTAGATGCTGTAGAACACAACATCATTCAACTATAGCCTCCTTTCTCCAAAACTTTCATGTTTTTTGCAACTTCACATAATCCCACTGATAAACTATGTGGAAACCAGGTCTCTGAAAAAACAGAAAAGAAAGGCAGAGGATTTTAGTTTTGTGTCTTGATTCCCAGCTGGGTGCCTTCAACCACAGCTGAGCCCTTCCTACCTTCCTGTGGAATTGTTCATCAGAATTTACTAGATCAAAATTCTTAATAGATGATATTATTGTGCCTTAACAGGCATATGGTCACTCTTCTCTTCCTTTCTTATGTATCTAATTTTATTTCAGTGTGGTAAGTTAGTCTAAGCAAGTTCTACCTTTTTGGACAAGGCTTAGCATGTGTTATGAGGTTGGTGTGTTATGAGGTTGGTGAGGTTGGAGAAACAAAGGCCAAGACAGAATTTAAAATGCAAGAGATTCATTTAAATCACTTTCAGTTACAAATATGAAAGATAAAGGGGGCAGGAGCAGACAAAGAAAGCCCTCAGAGAGCAAAATAGGCCTAATATATGAGATGAGAAAAGGAAGAGGAGGTGAGTTGTAGATAAAAACCTGAAGTTGTGGAGTGGCTCTCAGGAGTCACAGAGAGCACCATGGGACACCAGCATGAAGGTTGCCAGTGCACCAGTCATGAGCTGGGCAGAATTATCAGGCCAGGCACTCCACCAAGCCTGATCATTGGCCAAATCTCCCAAGCGGAGAGAGTGATCTGCTTAAACACTGCAGCAGAGATAGGAGACCTGCAGCTGAAGAACTGAATTGTGTGACTCCAAGATGGCCCCACTGGGATTCCATCTGGGGTTTGCATACAAATGGTTTGAGAAGGGAGCCCAGGAAACACCAGTAGGAAATAGAAAGGTAAATCATGGAAGGGGTCAGACCAAGAATGTGTGTCTTATCATGTTAATGTCATAACAAATTACCATAAATTTAGCAGTTTTAAATAGCATGCATTTATTATCTTATGGTTTCTGTAGGTCAGGAGTCCAGGCAGGATGTGGCTGAGCTGGTTCTCACTTGAGAGACTCACAGATCTGAAACAAAGATGTTGGCAGGTCTGGCCTCTTATCTAGAAGCTCTGACTGAGAATCTTCTTTCTGGGGGAATTCATTCAGATTATTGTCTGAATCCTTGTGGTTGTAGGACTGAGGTCTTGCTTCCTTGCTGGCTATCAGGTGGTAACAACCCATAGATCCTGAGACGTCTCTCTAGTCCTTGAACATTGGTCCTTACATCTCAGAGTTAGAAATGATGCATCAGCTCCTTTTCATGTGCCAAATCTGTCTGACTACTTCTTCTTCCTCCAGCTAAAGAAAGATCTTTGCTTTAAGGACACAGGTAATTATACCAGGTACACCTGGATAACATTGGCTACTTTCTCTATCTTAATATATATAATCTTAATTAATTCTGTAAAGCCTCTTTCTCACCTAAGTTTACACATTCCAGGGATGAGGGTGCAGACTTCTTAGGGGCCAGCAATCTGCCTACTATAATTATTAAGCAGATTACCACTGTAGACAAGAAAGACTCAACTCTGCTGGGGAAATCTGGGAGAAAGTAGACTGGCCCCTGATATGTTCCACCTGGAGACTGAAGAAGCTGGGGTATTTATCCTTCAATTTCCATTTTCTGAGAACAATTCCAGACTCACCATGTACTCAGCACTCCCAGCATTTGCTGCAGAGAATAAGCCCCAATGTGGAAGAGTCCTGGGTGCATACAGTAGGATGCCTTCAGGATATGCCAAGAGAGTGAGTGTCAAGAGAGTACGGGTGAGATACAATGCATTTACAAAAATGTGTTGATGTAAGCACAACCACCCAGTCATCTCTACTTTTTTTTTTTTTCTTTTTTGCATGAATGCATGCATACCTTGGTCACTTGGCTCCAAACTTTCTGGAGTGTGGGGCAGGTGATAAGTCCTTACTTAAGCCTCAGTCCTAACAGTCTTTTTACCAGAGCTTCAACATAGACCATGAGGTTTATGCCCAAGTAGTACTAAAGTAGAATTTTGCTTCATATATATGAGATTCCTTATTTGTAATATTTCCACTGAGATCCCACAATCAAAAGGTGTGATTGACAAGGCAGGACTAAGGTATTATAACGTCATGAAATCTCCATATCCATCCTTTATAATCATCTGACAACTGAAAAGAAGAACATACCTATGGGAGGAATCGAAAGGGCTGGAAGGCAGCACTTTTTACTCCCCTGGAAGGCAGGAGTACAAAACAGCATCACTGAGGCAAAGGCTAGTGATATTTATTCCTCTTGTCTACAAATATTAGATCAATATATTGTCATGAGCACTCAGCTACAGACTTCAACAATGCCCAAATATGTTTGGGAGTAGTTCGGTAGATGAATTTTTCCACTCTTGAAAAATCAGCAGCATTTTTCTGGTGACTTTTCAGCCTAGACAATATCACAACATCATCCTCAACATATGATCTAAGGTTGCTTTGGACACTAAGCTTAACCATGCTATTGAGCACACTCCCAAACACCAGGCCAAAAAGCACAGATCTAAAGAATTAATGAATTGGTGGGGTTGCAAATTGGTGCAGCCATTGTGGAAAGCAGTATGGAGATTCCTTAGAAAACTCAGAATGGAACCACCATTTGACCCAGCTATCCCACTCCTTGGCCTATACCCAAAGGACTTAAAATCAGCATACTACAGTGATGCAGCCACATCAATGTTTATAACAGCCCAATTCACTATAGCTAGATTGTGGAACCAACCTAAATGCCCTTCAATAGATGAAAGGATAAAGAAACTGTGCTATATATACACAATGGAATATTATTCAACCATAAAGAATAATAAAATTATGACATTTGCAGGTAAATGGATGGAATTGGAGATGATCATGTTAAGTGAAATAAGTCAATCCCCAAAAACCAAAGGCCGAATGATTTCTCTTACAAGTGGTTGATGACACATAGTGGGGGTGGGGGGAGGTATGGGAAGAATGGAGGAAGGATGGATTGTATAGAGGAAAATGAGGGGTGGGGCAGGGCTGGGGAAGGAAAGATAATAGAATGAGACAAACATCTTTACCCAATGTATATGTACAAATAAGCAAACTGTATGATTCTATTTTGTGTACAACCAGAAAAACGATAGTTGTGCTCCACTTGTGTACAATGAACTAAAATAAAAAAATAAAATAAAAATAAATTTAAAAAAAGAATTAATGAAGTCAAACAGGTTGATTTGAAGCCTCAAATTCCCCATTGCTTAATGTAGGACATTGATTATCTCATCTTAGCAAACAAGATGTTTGAGGAGTCTCATAGAGCCAGTGCATACAAAACAAATTGCTGTGATGGCTGACATAGTTAGAATTCAATCAATGAGTCACATTCTTTTTTTCAAGTAACATTAGTGCAGAAGCCTTAAAACAACTAAAAAGTGCCTTTATTTTATTTGTAATGTTCTTTGGACTTGGACCCAATTCATACAAGTGTTTTAAATGGCGGTCAACTGGCCCTCATCTCTCATTACCTTCACTCCATCCTGCATCTGCTGGGGAGCTGGAGGCCCTGGATCTGTCCCCACCATGCAGAGTCAAAGATGTTGCTTTCTACATCACAGGGAAGGAAACATGCTCTGACAGATTCTCTGTGTACATTGAAGATTTCTTATATATCCAACAGAAATATTACCCTCTCAAATGTTAAAAATGGCTATGATTTCTTCACCAATTTTAAGAAATGAAAGCATATTTTAATACTATTTTACAACCAAATGAGGACGGAAATGCTGCTGCAATGTCATTAATAAATTTGGGGTCACATTTTGAGGTTATTGTGCCCTCACTCAGGTATTAGGATGTTGAACCGAGAACTGTATATGTGCCACTTCCTGGATCTTTAATACATTGCTCTCTTTGAACACGTCACCTCATTTATATAAGGACCTCCCAACTTCTTGCATCCAGCTTCTATTATAAATTCACCAGAAATTTATGTTCTAAGATGTGAATTTAAATGCCATTTCCTATGTAAGACACCTTGCTAAATTTTATTTCAGCTACATTTGAGTGGTGAGTACTAGACATAGCTCCCAACTGTATATTTTGGGGAATTAAGAACCTTGGCATTTAATTTGTTTTGGTGAAAACAAATCGAGTCCCAATTCTAGTGAACAGAAACATCTGCAGCTCTAAAGCACCTGATGGATTAGGGAAGTACAGTACTATTGTGGCAAGGTCTTGGGGTATTGCCAATACCCAAGTGAATACAACATTTTATATAAACAGTAAACATATTTATTGAATATTCATTCATAGGTCATTGTGCCAAATGCTACAGATGATTTTTATAAAGTACAATAGGGTCACTGCCTTTAGGAAGTTTGCAATCTAATAGAAAGATTATATTGAACATTAAACATTGATGAGTTCCAATTGGACATCTACAAGCATTCTTTATTTTTAAAAAAATAAGGTTATCAGTGAAGGGAGAATCTCAGAATCTCTTTGTGGGGACCTTGTGTCCCCAACTTTACTTTTCCCTTAGGACTTGTCGGTAGTGATCCCTGCCCCAGCCTTACTGACCCTGTTGGGATGGAGAAGGAGGATCTAAGTGATGGATTCAAATGGAGGAGAACCATAATAGGGGTCCCCTCAAAGAGGAAAAAAAAATCCAATTTCCTCCCTGGTCCATGGCAAACATGAGGTGAGGTGAAGATTAAACCAGACTAAAAAGATAGAAGAACAAAAGGAAGAAGATCTGTAATTTGATTATCTGATCTATCAGCCATACTCCATTTATTTTTAGTTAGCAACCTCTTTAACTAAATTCACGTATGGCTCCCCAACTAGTTGTTTATTTCTCCCTCAAAAGATCATCTAGTCACTTGTAAGTGCAGATCCCCAAGAGAGGCAGGAGTTGCTGTTCCCACCTAAGACTCAGGCCCACTGAGTTCTGGTTTCCTCCTTTGCAAGTGATTGCCATAGTGTCCGGCCCATTGAATACGGACCCTGCCTCTCTTCTGTGTCACTACCACTGTTACTGTGGTATTTCTGCTGCTTCTATCCATGATGATAATAGCTCCTGAACACTGATGCCAGACACTGTGGTAAGCCCTTTATGTTACTTATTTTATTTGATACTCACTGTATTTCCACAGGGATGCTATGATTTAGAGAGGTTGGGTAATTGGCCCAAGGTCAGGAATTCTGAGAGCTGGAATTTTCTCCTAGGATTGTCCAAGTTCATATTTAAAACTCCCAACCATTACATTGTACTATCCCTTTGATGATCTATTCTACAACTTGAAAACAATGAAACTCAACTCTCTGTATTTAAGGGGCATATATAAGATGGCTTGGTTGGGAATTAGTTTTGGTACAATAAAAAAATGACATTAATTATGCTGTATGTACAGTAACTGCTACCTGAATACCATGTTTTTTTCTTTATCCTCTATGGTAGTGCACCACCTTTAAGATTACTGATCGTCTATTGATGAGCCCAGACATTTTCAAGTAAATATGCCTGAACCAGATGAGAATAAGACATTGAGAAAAATGAATCCCCATCAACCCTTGGTTGCTCTCAATTCTTCTGTAAGGAGGTATAATTATTCTCAAGCTCAGATTCTGACATCAAACTTTGGTTTCCTACAACTCTTGTCAAATTCCTCTGATTGCAGGTTTGCCTCCCTGTCTCAGCCCTCTCAATTGTGCTTGGCCTACTGCCACACAACCCGCCATTATCACCACCAGGATCTAAGCGGTACCTCTTCAGACATACTGAACAATGTGAAACGTTCATGTTTATAAATGAAAGATATAATGGGCACTTCTCGTGGAAATAGCCCATTTTGAATTTTTTTTTACAAATACAGAAATTGTCCCATCAAACCATTCAAATAGAAAGTTAGATATTCTGACCCATTTCAACAGATATTAGTTGAAAACTATATGGCTATGCACTATGCTAGGTGCTACGGATAGAAAGATAAACAAGCTTTATGCTCAGGAGGCATACGACTAGTAAGAGAGACCAGCACATCATAGCCACAGAACAGCCTCAGTGACAGGAGAGAAGGTCACAGGCCTCTGTGAGCCCAGGAAAGTGGCATTTACAGCAGCTTGCAGGTTCAGAGCATCTTGCTGTACATGATAGACACTCATAGCATGCTGTTTAAATGGCAGCAACACTTCGCCACAGACACTGTATTAACCAATAGTGGGAAAGATGACACCTATAATTTAAGTAGTCTAAAATGAAAGACTTCACAGACACTATAATTTTGTGTCCCGTGCATACATACGCACATGATGATCATTCTCTGGGTCAGCTTCGTGACCATCCCTATACAGGCTGACAGTATGTTTCAGCAGAACAGGGCACTCTCCAAGAATAAATCCAGTGTGCCCCTATTTCCATTATGCCTCCTCAGCCTGATTTAACAACACGAACTTCCTTAATGGAGCGCAATGTCTTACAGTACACAGTTAGAGATCAAAAATTCAAATGTAAGCCCTCCTAGGAGTCATGGTAATAAAAAGCCATGGTAAAGCCCTATCTATTCTGTGGCAGGCACTGTGATAGACATTTTGGTGTGATCATTTATTTAATCTTCATGATTGTATAAAATGGGCACCAGAAATCTCCCCCTTGACAGTTGAGAACATGAAGCAGAGGCTCAGAGGGGTAGAGGAACATCCCACAGTCTCACAGCCTGAGTCAGGAAGCAAATCCAAGATGACTCAACTTTAGAGGAACCCCATCCACTGGTATGAGTAAAGAATGAGTAGAAATCACTGATACCAGAAAATTTCCTAAGGAAAAAGAGAGAAGTGAGTTAAAGTGGAAAATTCAAGAAAAGGAGAGGAGCTTGGGAGAGGGTCCATACAATTACATCCTTTCTAGAATTTTGGCAGTCGTGAACCTTATTCACATCCAATTCATACAGCCGCCCCACAAGCTTTGAAGAGGCTTAAAATTGCACTTAATTTTCCACCTGAGAAATTCTAGGGGCAGTGCACATTGGATTTATACTAGGCAAAGGCCCAATTCTCCCTCTCCATACAGCAGGCACATTCGGGGCACCAAATTGCAGGAAGTGATTATCTTATATTTTACAAGAACTATCTTTAAAATCTGTTTGTAGAGTGAATAATTGCTGAAGCAGCTGGCAAGCATGGACCCTCTGCCAAGTGCTTGCCCATGGAGAGGTTTTTAGGACGTGAGAGCAATGCTTCTGGGAGCTGTGGGAATCACTCTGCAGGCACGGTTATACCTTCCTCAAGGCCCCCATCTACTGCTCCAGGAACACACAGACTCTCATACAAAACAAAAGTTTGAACACACTCTAGAAACTGAACCAGACATTCTGCATTCTAGGCTATGCATATGACCTTAGAAATCCATTCTTTGATTGCATGAGGTACAGACCACCAAAGCTTTTTCCACTATAAATATATCGATTCTGTAAGAGGCTATTTTAACTAAGACATAGACATAAATTCATGGAGGGCACAAAGGACACAAAAACAAACTATGTCCCATGTCCCTTAAGAATTGCTTTATTTTAAGGACTGCTAGGATACCAACATATAAAGTTATAAAATTATTACTGTGGTCTTAACATTTCAGTCATCGTCTCTTTAAACCTTCATACTTTTTCTAAACACATTGAAGTGTATGTAGGTGTGCCTGGCATATGGCTCATTGGCAGAACATGTGCTTAGCATGTATGCTACCTTGAGTTCATTCACCTCCACTAAAACATTAAAAAATAAAAATTCATCACTTCTGGAGTTGCAAATTGGTACAGCCACTCTGGAAAGCAGTATGGAGATTCCTCAGAAAACTTGGAATGGACACATCCTTTGACCAATTATCCTACTCCTTGGTTTATACCCAAAGGACCCAAAATTAGCATACTACAGTAACACAGCCACATTAATGTTTGTAGCAGCTCGATTCACAACAGCTAGACTGTGGAACCAACCTAGATGCCCTTCAACAGATGAATGGATAAAGAAACTGTGGTATATAAACACAATGGAATACTATTCAGCCATAAAGAATAATAATATTAAGGCATTTGCAGGTAAATGGACAGGATTGGAGAATATCATGCTAAGTGAAATAAGCCAATCCCAAAAAATCAAAGGTCAAATGTTTTTCCTGATAAATGGATGATGATATATAATCAGGTTGGGGGCATGGGGGGTAAGAGAAGAATGGAGGAACTTTAGATTATGAAGAGGGAAATGAGAGGGGGAGGGGCAGGGGTATGAAAAATGGTAGAATGAGACAGACATCATTACCCTATGTACATGTATGATTACATGAATGTACATCATGTACAACCATAGAAATAAAAAGTTGTGCCCCATTTGTGTACAATGAATCAAAATGAAGTCTGTAAAAATTTAAAAAATAAATTTAAAAAAATCATCACTACAAAGAATAAAATATATTCAGTGCATATGTATGCAGTCATATCTATCTCACATTGTGGTTGTCAGGGTTAAGCTAATAAACATAGGAAAAGGGTCTAGAACACACTGAACATTGAATAACAACAACCATATGTTAAGGGTTTTCTATGCAGGTGTTTTGGGGACATTATGTTTTCAGATGTTATCTAATGTTCATGACAGTCCTTAGAGATACATATTTCTGTACTTATTTTATAGATAAGAAATATGAAGCTTAGAAAATGAGGTACCTTGCAAAGATCACACCAATCATTTGAATTCATTCCTCTCTCATTTCAAATGCATATACTTAATTGCTATTCATCTTCTCTGGTCACCCTTTCTACATCCAGTTGACTTTGTTCTGCTCACCTAAGTAGCACGGCCTCTGCGTTTTTCAGTTCAATTTTGCATCAAAATTTCTAGGTGTACATGTAGGGATCAGTGTTGGTAAAGGCAGGCTCTCAGTTTTAAATGCATCCCATTTCCTTTTAGATATATATTGAACATCATTTGCTCCATTCTGTGGACTTTTTCAGTTTTTCTCACTGTACTTGGAAAATGATCATTGTTAAGGTTTGCTTTGGATCCTCAAGTCACGAGAAGTTGGCAGAGGATTTCAGAGTCACAGGCCGCTCTCCATCTCTGCCCTCACTTCTTACTACTCACTCCTTGAGGTGAGTTATCTGTTAGGATGCACTGCCTTTTGGACTAGACCCTTGGCACCAAAACATGTACTCTCTGCCCTTTTCTGAACCTCTTATTGCTTTTGAAATAATTCTGTAAGCATCTCCACTCACCATCACATCATCAAAAACAACCCGTCCAGCAGCAGTTCTCTCTCCAAGGCAACGAGAGACAACTTGTGTACATGACTTGTACACAAGTTTGAAGACTGCTTCTCCTGTGGTCTATTCTCAGCGTTGCTCTGACCCTCTCTCCTCACATGCATTTCAAATGTTCTTTTATGGCCCGAATCCAATAGCACTCACTTTTATCTTCACTTGTCCTCTGTAGAACAAGACTTGCCTCCTCCTGGTTGTCCCTCTTGACATGTTTTCTATTTCTTGCTGTTCTAATTGGATTCTGTCACAGTCCCTCTCCTTTAGTGCCACACCAAACTAGTGCTAAAATGTTTATTCTGGCTTTTACTTATTCAGGGTTAGAAGAGTGACATCTTTTGCTTTCCCCATGTCAACCTCGATTTTGCTTTCCCTGTAGATCTTGTCAGCCCTACCTGCCCACTCTCCTGGTTGTAAGTAAATTCTAGACTATTGACATATTTATCAGAGAGTTTTAACCTGACTTATAAATCTGCCTCAGGAATTCTGGAAACATCCTGAACCTGGAAATATGTCATGAATCTGTGCCCTTTTCTAATGAGAGAATCTGTGGCTTCCATGAGATCAAACCAAAAAATCTAAAATCTTAGATGCAGATGTAAATAGAACCAGAGAATGTTGAGGCTGGAAGAGATATTAAGGAGGATTTAGTGTGATTTTCTCACTATGGAATTACAGACACTGGAATTCTGCAATAATAGCAATGAGAATACTTAGCTATTTCAAACATTTCAAGAAACACAATGGAAATTATATCTTTACCTAAAATAAGGTGGTCAAATATAATGGAAATTTCTAGTTACTTTGATTTTTTGCTAGAATTAAGTGGAGTCACTGCTGATAATGATTGGTTCATGATCTGTAGAGCAATCTTCACAAAGCTACTGAGCACTTTGTATACTTTATTATATATAATTTTTTCAATAGCTTATCTAAGTTTTTATATGATAGTATTGAGGTATTCATTAATTTATTTATTTATTGGTACTGGGAATTTAACCCAGGGTGTTTTACCACTGTGCTACATCCTTGGCCCTTTTTATTTTATTTTGAGACAGGTTCTCACTAAATTGCTTAGGACCTCACTAAGTTGCTAAGGCTTCATTCAAACTCACAATCTGCCTGTCTCAGACCCCTGAGTCACTGGAATCACAGACATGGGCTTGGTAAATTGAGGTTTTTAAAATAATCCCAACGTTGTCCATGTTCGACATGCTGGGAAGCCAGGATCTGAACTGCACATGCAGTTGAAGACCATGTAGGAAGGGAATCCTTCTTGCCTCACACTCTTGTTGTCAGTTATATATATCTAGATTAATAAAAACAGGAAAATATAATAGCACTTAACAAATATACCTTGCTTGATTTTATTCTCTTTTAAGCCTCTAGTGCTCAACTGGGAATGATTTTGTCTTTCAGGGAACATCCGGTAGTGCCCAGAGACATTTTTGGTTACCACAAATGAAGATGCTATCAGTATCAAGTGGGTAGAGGCCCGTGAGACTGCCAACACCTCACAGTGGACAGGACAGCCTCCCACAACAAACAACCATCTGGCCCCAAATGTCCACAGGCCATTGTTCAGAAACACGGTTCTATACATGATTCATAGGTTCATGGGAAGGTCATGGTAACAAAAAAACGTTACTGTGGTGAAAACATTGAGATCCATTGATTGTGTTCATCCTAAGATAGTAAATAATCAGCATTTTTTGTTGAATACATGAATCTCTGTATTTAAGAAAACAATGTTTTCTTCTGTCTTGGCTCCATTTTATTTTTCTGCTATTATCTTCAGTGTCCTCTAATCTAGTGCTCTTAAACTTCAGCAGGCAATAGAATTACCTGGAGGGCTTCAGAAACAGAGATTGCAAGACACCAATGCCAGAGTTTGATTCCTTTGGTCTGAGAAGGGGCCTGATATCCTACATTTCTAACAATCTCCCAGGTGAGGCTGTTGCTGCAAGCCCATGAACTACATATGAGTAGCAAGGCATATCACTGTCTTTCTGGAGTTTTCCCCACCCTGGCAGAGAACACTCCACTTCTACATCAGGCCACAGTTCCTCAACCTCTGCCTCCCATAACCTGGGACATATGCTGCTTGGCTAGAAGCGGCAGCAGCCATAAGCCACTTGTTAATAACTTTGAACACATCATAAGGAGAGATGAAAGTTTGCAACATCACACTTCTAAAATTAAAACAAAGGAAAAGTTATGTCTTTCCCCACTTGCTCAAATATCTTTCTCTTGATATTTCTTTTTTTTTTTTCTTTTGGAATTTGGAAGTATGCAGGCACATTTTTTTTTGTAATCAAATCTCCTTCCACTCCAGTCACATGGTTTCTAAAACAGGAATGGCACAACATTTAAACATCGACATTTTCTGTGTGTGTGTGTGTGTGTGTGTGTGTGTGTGTGAAGCCCCCACTCTAGTGTGCCTCTCTTGTTTTTTGAATCAAGAAAAAATAATCATGACCACTTTCTCTAGTGTGTTTTCACTTAACAGATTTACCTTTATCTATTTACCCTTCTTAACGTTCACATCTGTCTGATTTGTTGTCTCTGACTAGACTCAAAATCACTAGCTATCTTTTATGATTCCCACTGTACATTGCCCATCTGAGGTATATATTTTCTGCACTTGTGTAGAATTTAATTATCACTCATTGATTCCTTTGAACTTCTATTCTTTCCTCCTTTAATTTCCCCTCCATCTCAATAGTGTCTTCACCTCAAATTCAGTGCTCAGCTCACACCCTTCATCTATATTTCTCCTTCTTCGCAGGTTTCCTCTAGAACCCTTTCCACCTTCTCATTTTCCTTCTCTGTAGATTGTAGACAACATGCCCTTTTATACAAGATGTCTTCCTTTTCTCATTTTCTAAGCTAACCCCCCCTCTGATAATTAATACTATGTATTTTTTAGACATAGTATTGTAATGATGATTAAAAGAAATAATGAATACAAAGCCAAGGCTCTCAATAAATGTTAGTTGTTGATATTGTTCTCCCTCGGTACCATATTTATTTTCCAAACAACACCTTAAATTCCTCTTGTTTTTCCCCCTTCCCATAATGAAACCCTTCCTAATCCTTCTACATTGTTTCCTGCTATTTCCTGATATTTCACCTCCTTTTTCTTTTCAGACCCTCAGCAGATCCAGGTCAACTATCTCCTTTTATCAAGGATTCATAAATACACATCTTTCACCACATGCATTGAATTAAATTCACCTTTTATCAGGGCACAAATTATTGAGTTCCTTTAGATACACTCCAAAACAAGTCCTTTCATGCTATAATAATCGTGTGAATTATTTTTCTGAGCTGAATTTAGGTTGTCTTGAATTGTCCCGTCTACCAGTTACAGCTCATCTTTGCCTCTGAATGAAAAACAACACCATCATTCCTTACCAGAGTTTTATTTCACATGTATCCAAAAGAAGTCTTTCACAAGAACTGAAACTGGAAATAGATCTCAAACATGCTATGGTGGATTGATTGTTTAGGGATGCCTCCCTACATCACACCCTGAATCTGGGCTTGACCACCTGGAGTTAGCCAATGGGTTTGTGGAAATTGTGACATAAGCAGAGAATTAAAAGTGCATGAGCATTGGACATTTGTTCTCCTGCTTCACTGGGAACTCTGTGAGTCCTATAAGAACAAGCCCAGGCAAGCCTTCTAGAGGATGGAAGGTCACAGAGATCACATATCATTGATGAAAACACCTCTGATTCCCAGCCATTAGCCAACCAGGTCTGACCAACCCACTAACTAGCCACAGACTCCAAGTGGAGTCTCGCCGTGATGAGCCAAGGCCAACTCAGACCACACTTCTTACTCTTAGAATTTAGAGTAAATAAGTGGTCTCTGTTTTGAGTCATTAAATTTTGAAATAGTTTCTTAGTTGGCAAAAGCTAACTATTAAACACACTTTAACCAACTGATGCTGTTCTATGGAAAGCCTGTGAAGGCACAATAAAATTCTACAACAATTAGGGTCCATTTTCTCTTTATCGAGTATCATGAACATTTCTTTCAAAATAAATATTTTCACCAAATTTAGTAGTTCTATGCTGGTTTTGTTTTTTTTATATAAGTGAAAGGACAAATCCTTGAAAAGAGCAACTGATTCGGTAAGAAGTAGAAAAAACAATAACTACTATATCCATTGAACAAATTGTATTAATAATTTAAAAATTTTCCCTGAAAGAAAACCTTAGGCCTAGATGGTTTCACTAATGAGTTCTTCCAAATATTTAAGAAAAAAATCTGTTTGATATAAACTGACTCTATAGAACAGGAAAAGAGGAAAGAATTCTCAATTTGTTTTAAAGGTTAACATAAACTTGATACCAGAAAAATGTTATAATATAGGAAAATTATATTCTTAATAAAAAAAAAATGTAAAATATTAGCAAATACATCTAATAATGTATTTAAAAGAATAATATATCACAGGTAAGTTGGATTTATCCCAGGAATGCAAGTTGGTTAGATATTCAAAATTAATATAACATTAGTGGAATAAAGGTGGGTAGAAATCTATGATCAATTCATAGATACAGATAAAATTTAATAAAATTCAATGTTCTTTTATGTTCAAAACTCTAAACAAGTTAGGACTCTAAATAAGTTCTGAACTTGAATACAAAGTGTCACCTGAAGGAAAATAAAAAGAAAAAAAGAGCCATAGCAACTATCAAACTGAATTGTGAAATAGTGAAGAATTCCCTCCTGAGCTAAAATAAGAAAACAATGGCTGGGGCTAATGTAACTCAGTGGTAAAGCACATGCCTAGCATGCACAAGACCCTGGGTTCATCCCCAGCACTTAAAAATGAATGAATGAATGAATGAATGAATGAGAAAACAAGGGTTGCTGCCACCAATCCCTTCACCTTGCACTGGAGGACCTGCTAGGGCAATAACAGAAGAAAGGTGATAAGAGGGCTTGAAGATTGAAAAGCAACAAATAAAACTTTTATTGTTTGTAAATGACTCTGACATAGCTAGATGATACAGTAAAACCTACTGGCAAACTACTAGAACTAAGTGAATTTAGATATCTGGATAGAGGCTAATATGTAAAAATAACTTCTATTTGTCCATATAAGCAACAAGTATTCAAAACCAATTTTTAAATACCATTTATAATGTCAAAAAATGTACCATAATCATGGACTGGCAGACTCAATACATTAATCCGTCAGCTCTCCCCAAATTGATCTCTAGATTTAACAAAATTTCAATCAAAATTCTGATAGCTTTTTTAGGGAAATCACCCAGCTGATTCTGAAAGATGTGTGGAAATTCAAAGAACCAAGAATAGCAAAGCCAAAAGAACTAAGTTAAAGGATGTACACTACTTCATGTTCGGATAATTATGAAGCTTAGTAATTAAAACAATGTGGTAAGCAACAAGACACAAAAACATACCAGTGGAACAGAAGGAAGTATCCAGATTTAGATCCACACAAAAATAATCACATAATTTAAGGCAAAATTGCTTCTGCAATGAAACAGGGTCTGCAAATAAATGATGCTTAATTGATTATCCACTCAGAAAAAAAATGTTAATCTCTACTGCACACAACACACAAAAATCAAATCAGATGGATGACAAACTGAATGTAAGCAGTAAAGCTTTTAGAAAATATTTTCATGACCTTCGAGTAGGTGAAGATTTCTTAAATAGAACACTAATTATGAAAAGCATTAATCCTAAAGGAAAAGCTTGATAATTTTGAACTGTATTAAAATTAATAAATTTTTCAAAAAATATTTAAAAGTAAAATAGAAGCTATAGAATGGTATAAAGTATTTCCAACATATGTATACATATATTTACATATATGTGTGTGTATGAAAGTGTGTGTATATATATGTATTTTAAATAGGACTTATCTGTAACACATAATAATTCTTACAATAAGAAAAGACAGACAACTCTAATAAAAAAAGAGACAAAAGACCTGAAAAAATGTTTTCACAAAAGAGGGTATATAAATTGCCAGTATGCACATGAAAAGGTTATCACACTATAATTACCAATAAATACTCACAAGAATTGCTAACATGGAAAGGATTGCCAACATTGAATGTTACCAAGAATGTGAAGCTACTGAAATTCTAATGTTGGCTGAAGTGCAAAACTTACTTAGAGTGTCCACTAAAGCATTACCTATGACCCATTATTCATTCCTAGATAGAAAGCCAAAATAAGTGCTTACATATGCATATCAAATAACATACAAGAATTTTGTGAAATATCACTTTAATAATGCAAAGATAGAAACAATTCTAACTTATTTATCATGAAATAACAATTTGTGATATATTCACACAACGTACTACTGTTAATGACAACAATAGGGATAAATCATAGACATGATGTGAAATAAAAGAGATCAGGCACACAAAAAGGTACAATTCTATTTATAGAAAGTTCAAAAACAAGCAAAACTAATCTTTGAAACCAGAAGTCAAATAGCAGTTACATTTGAGGGTTTGTAATACTGGGAAGAAACACAAAGAAAAATTGTAGAGTACTGGGAATATTATATTTTGTATTATAGATGGTAATTACAAGAGTGTATGTACTTTTTGAAAAGTTCATAGATTTTATTTGGACTCTTCTTTATTCAGGCTATACTTTAATAAAAACTTTGAAAATAAAACAAAAACTGAGAAGAGCTATACTTTTATTCTTTTCCCATCAGGTAGTCTCTTTTTTACCTACTTACCTTGGTTTCCTTTTTTTTCTATTCCATTTTTTTCTTAGAAATCTTTAAATATCTAAATGGATATTTTATAAATATACCAAATATATCAACCATGTTCTCTTCCTTCTTGTCATTTGATAGAACATTTTCACTCTTTTTTAACTTGGAATGCAGAATAAAGAGTCACAAGTTTAAATGACACCTAAAGGAAGACACTTTTTAAAACTCAGATCACATTGCACACTTGGCCAACCTTTAATATTATGGAAGTATAATTATATGTATGTGCCTTTTCCTCACCTGGATAGAAATGCCTTCAGACAGTGGAATAGATCTCATCTCCTTAATCCTACTATCTCGGTCTTTGCCACATAGAGGAACTCAGTAACTTTTTGATGACCTGAAAAACTGTATAATCCATTTTGAAGTCTTTCAGAGTGGCCAGAGGGCCAGAACTGAAAAGCTGAGCCTTCCTATTCCTCTAGGACAGAGAACTAGATTGTATGACCTCTTGAGGGCCCTTCTCTCTCTGACTCTATGATTGAGTGACTTACTGGCAACCTTTATAGCCTTCTTTAGTTACGCGTTGTACCCAATGATATGCTGCTGAGATTTCCTTTGTTCTAGTTCTTTTTCTTTATTTTCCTTTGCTAAAAAAAGAAAATATATATATACATTTTATATTTTTAATTCCCTTCCAAATTATTACAGAGCTATACATATTAAAGTGTACAATTTTTACTTTACATTTGTGTTTGAAAGTGAGAGTTCTGAATTTTTTATCAGTGACCCAGAACCATTTTCAGATATAAATTATAATAATATCTATTATATATAAATTAATTCAGGAAATAATATCCTGAATCATAATTTTACTGACATGATAGGAATTCATTTAATTTATACCTGATTAATTTTTCTTACTCCAGAAAATAGCTAGTACTTGGTTTGCAGTATCACATATTGGAACATCAGAAATTACTAATTATCACAGGTGCCATGGCACACACTTATAATCCCAGGGACTCAGGAGGCTGAGGTAGAAGGACTGCAAGTTGCAGGCCAGCCTCAGCATCTTAGCAAGACCCTTCACAATTTAGAGAGACCTTGTCTCAATATAAAAAATAAAAAGGAGTAGGGATGTGGCTCAGTGTTAAAGCACCCCTGGGTGCAATACCTAGTACCCCCAAAAATTATTAGTTATGAAACAAATTAACCTTATCTGCTAAAATTTGATCAAGAAGACTTGATAAGGGAAGACTATTATCATAGGAGTTTGAAATGAAAAACTAGAAGTTAATTGGAACGAATCCATATGTTTTTAGATATGTGATGAATTTTAACTATTCTTCATTTTTATGTTCAAATTCACACTAGTGTCCTTCCAAAAATGTTTGTTATCAGACAGAAGATGAATGCTACTGAATTCACCTGATAGCCTTTCAAACTTTGATTTTACTGAAACTTAGTCTACACCCAAATGTTGAATTTCTTAAAGTGTATTTTTTATTATAAACTTTATCATATTATAAATTATAAAATTTAATTACCCCGTGATTTTGTTTACATATACAAAAAATAAGTGCAACCTATATACTTGTAAATGATTATGCTTTAAAACCTAAATTATTTTATCAAAATAAATACTAAAAAACTACTACACATCAACACTGTACTTTGATTTCCTTTACTCATATCATGTCAATAAAGATAAATTTAAATGAAGTCTTTTTCTTCAGTTAAACAACTTCATAATTAAATCTTTGACTTCAAGTCATTCCTCATTACAACTCAGATATGTACTTTCCTCTCACATACTTTCTTCTTAAAAGGCACAAAATACTCACTCTCTTTCTCCTTCTCTCATTTACAAGTAGAGGAGGCAGATTTTCAATACTGACCAGTTGATCAAGTCTCCTCTCTCATTCCCCAAGTGCGATATTAGATTATATTAGTCAGGATTCTCTAGAGGAACAGAACCAACAGGATATATCAATATTCTATGATTTTTAAAAGGGGAATTTATTAGACTGTCTTATATTATCAGAAGCTGGATAGCCCCACCACGTGTGTGTGCAAGCTGGAGAGCCGGAGAAGAGGGTAGTTGTTCAGTTCAAGAAGCTGGAGCCTCAGAACAAGAGGGATGAATAATGAAGCCATGGTCTGGAACAGAGGCCTGGAAACACCCAGAAAACTGTTCATCAGAGTTGAGTTTGGAAGAGTGAAGGAGCTAGGGTCTGATGTCCTGGAGCAACGGCAGCAGCAATCACAGCGCTGGCCGGGAAGGAATCTAGCTCGCATCTGCATCAGTTTCCTCCTTCTTCCACCTTCTTTCCAGCCTACTGAACTGCGCTGTCCACAGCCACGGTAGGTCTTCCCCTCAATTTGCTGTCCCACATTCCAATCTTTTCTGGAACTCTCATGGACTCATCTAGAAGTCTCTTAATCTTAGGCATCTCTTAATCCAACCAAATAGACAGTCCAAAGGATTTTTTGTATTATTTGGATTTTGTCCAGAGTTCCTGGCTCACCACTCCCTCCCTAATACAGGCTGTAGAAACTAGCATTTCTCTTCCCCAAGGAGAGTCACAGAAACTCTAATCTTCCACTACCTTTCTGTCTTGGAGCTGACCATAAAAAAATTCTCTGACTTAGTTCCTTCTCTCTTGGATCCTGCCCCATACCCTGGAGGAAGGAATGCTTCACAGAAGGCCAAGAAGAATAGACAGAATGCACTGGGGTTCCCCATACAGTCTATTACATTAGATAATACTCCTCTTGTCCAATCATATGTATGGTTTCTATACTTTGATCATGCCTATGCAATGAAGTCTCCATAAAAACCCAAAACCACAGGGAGCTCAAGGAGCCCCAGAGAGGGAAGCTCAGGGAGCTTCCAGAGAGGGAAGCTTCCAGATAGCCAAATGGATAGTGGTTTTAGAAGGCACTGATGCTCTTCTCCCTGTACCTTGCTCTGTACATCTCTTTCTATTTATTCTTTGTAATTTAAAATAAAATGGTAAAGGTAAAGATAAGGGTTTCCTTGAGTTCTGTGAGCTGCTCAATCCAATTACCTGAACCCAAGGAGGGATTTATGGGAACAGTGATTTATAGTCAATCATTCAGAAAAATGGGTAACACAACTTGGCACTTTGGCAGCTAAACATTAGGCATAAGGGGGACAGTCCTGGAGACTCAGCCCTCAACTTGTGGGACCTGATGCTGTCTCCAGGTGCATAATGTCAAAACTGAATTTGATTAGAGGATGCGCAGCTGGTGTTCACTGCAGAATTGATTGCTTGCTTGGCATACAAGGAAAAAGTTCCCATACCTCCTAGTGTCAGAAGACCTCTGTGTTGATTATGAGATAGAAGCAGAGGAAAGCAAGACACTGCTTGTCTGATGATAACCAAGCAAAACCAATCATAAGATTTTACATTATTCAACCTCGAACCCAAGTCTGTCTCTAAGATTGTGACATCCAGTTCGATGGTGATTATTTTCACAAATAAAACTATGATTGATAGAAAACCAACTAGCATCTCTCATCATTGTGGTTCCTCCTGGAACATTACAGCTATGGCTACAGGGAAGGAAGTTATTCTTGAGTAGCCCCACGTAGGCAGGGAATTGGCAAAGCCAGCCTTTGACATAAGGTGAGGAGGCAGCTGACTATTGTGGTTTGAAGAGTTTGAAGTGTTTTCCACTGTTTCTTCCAAGCACCTGTAATTCCCACATTGCTCACTCTTTTAAGTTAAAATGCAAATATCATCTAGAAAGTACAACACTCCACCTAAAATAGTTGTTGTTGGATAACTAAACCAAGTTACCCAAGAAAATATGGGTTGGACAAAGAAAGGTAAAATCTGGGGACAGGGAGCAAGGCAGAGACATGGAAATGTTCAAAAAGGCAGGACAGAGGGATCAGCCTAGATAAAGATGTGAAGGAACTCACAAAGTACAGCTAAGAGAAAGCCAGAACCCTGACCAAAGCAGAAGGTTTTAAGAGTTGTAAAAGATAGGTCTCCAAAATGGCAAAATAGTAGATGTTTTCACTAAGGCAGCAAAATACAATAGAAAAGAAATCCAAACCAAGGTATACTACCAGAATGCAAATTTTCAAAGAAATGACCAAGAACCCAATGGTCCCTTAGCCACAAAGAGGACATAGCATCAGAGAAAGCAGATGAGAAGCAGATCCGTGAAAAAGCTGTTTTAGAGACAGTGGTGGTGGGTGGGGTGAGACCCCCTCCCTGCAGACCTGATGAGAAGAGTTTCAGCTGTAGCTCTCAGCTAGGGACTGATGTGTCTCCAGCAGCAAGGACACAGCTGGCCAGGTGTTGGACTTCTCCCTAGTAGTTCTAAGAGGTGGAGATGGAATTCCTGGCTGCTTGGGCAGCAGAGAAAATGGAGTGATACAGTCATTAAGATCAGCCACACTTTTAAGGCAAAAGATAGTATTTCACACAAGAAAACAGCTCTTCCAAAGCCCCTTTAAAGTCTTCCATAGAAGACCTGGAAAATGGGCAGGGTTGGGGGCGGTGCACAGAGTAATATCGGGAAACAACTGGAGGAAAATATACTGCTCTCATCTCAAATTTTCTCAGTGAGAGCCTTATGCAAAGAAAACAAGATGGAAGGAGTCAAATCAGGCATCTTTGAAGTGGCATGTTGAAGGTTATTTTATTGTAATGCCAGTGTCTTTCCTACTATCTTTTCCCACCCTCAACCAGGAGGAATAGCAAACTTTGATTAGAAAGATAGAGGAAGAGAGGGGAAAGAAATGGCTCTTAGTTTTCTGTAGTAAATTCTTTCCTAGCTTAGTTTCTAAAAGTGGATTTATTGGCAACAGAAGAATATTTTGCATGTGCCTATTTATGACATGAAATTTCTAAGCGGAACATCCTTCCTCTTGTACCTTTCTCAAACCAAAGACTTCTCTCTTTCAGCACATCCTAGCTGGGAGGAGAAAATATTTAAATTTAAATAAAGTTCATAATTTTATTATGACTTTCATAACTTTGTACATTCTTAAATTGATGAGTTTTGTAATTACTCTTGCAATCATAACAGAAATTGGAAAATTCACAGACTATCTGCATCTATGCTGGCTAGTATAGATGTAAAAGAAAGAGAGAATAAAAAGTCAAAAGCTTTTCAAGAAGCAGAACCTGGCAGCCCTTTACCTTGTGACTCCACAGCATTCCACTCTTGCCACCATGACATAGTGACTGAGAAGCAATCAGTCACTACTCACCCCACTTAATTGTCTAAATGAGTCATTGAACATGCTT
The DNA here is from genome assembly GCA_020662805.1 of Glaucomys volans. Lineage (NCBI taxonomy): Eukaryota > Metazoa > Chordata > Mammalia > Rodentia > Sciuridae > Glaucomys > Glaucomys volans. The sequence goes on along the minus strand of JAJEJO010003473.1, from coordinate 240,457 downwards.
CAAAAGAAGGAGGTGGCATCCAAACCCACAGCTGTGTCTTACTCTTCCTGAAACTCTTTTAGGACACCCCACTTAGAAATTCCACATCATAAATATGCACATGAATAATATTTTTTATTGTTAATCAATCCATATTTAGAAACCAAGCCAAAAAGAGTCACTACAAGTCGATTTTAAGAGAATTGTCCTCTGTCTTCCCTCCTTTGTTCCTTTTTTTTTTTCATTCTAAAGGACACCGGAACTGAAAGGTAATGAGAGAAAAATCCACAAGCAATGCTAACTTGTCATTTAGAGTAAATAACTCACTTGTTGAAAGTCTGTCCTTTGAGCCATGTGGAATCAGCTAGCTACCAAAAGTTAAGGAACTGGGACACAAACCATGAAGAAAGTCACTTAACATGCCCCCCACACACACACTCACTAAGATTAGAAGTTTGCAACAAAATATATGAAAACTACAAATTTTATTTTGAAATATTTAGCTTTCACAGTGAATATAACTACTTAACAAAACCCTTTACATAAATCTTAACTCTTGAATATTGCAGACCAAGGAACTTCTAGTCACTATTTGCAAATGTTACAATCAAGATTTTTTATTTTATATTTTGTATTTTTTATATTGCTTATTCATATGACCCATGTAAAGATTCAAAATGCAACTTGCACAACATTTAGCATTGTCCTTGACCACAAACTTGACTGCTTCCAGTAAGGTTATTGTAGTGGATTAAATACCTTGATTTCTGCTTGTTCAACATCCCTGTAACAATACTGATAGTAGTCACCATAGCAATGACAATAAAATGGCTATGATTTATTAATGACCTGTTTT